>UZAM01010921.1:4872-16446 GCA_900618415.1 Soboliphyme baturini | reverse complement strand
GGTGGCTGAATTTTACGGAGACTTGCCACGGTCTCCAACCGTCCTCCTTTCTCATCCGGGCTTGGGACCGACCATGGCGGAGTTCATATTTCATGAGAAAAACAATATTTTAAATTTTTTAAATCATGACTAATTCTGACAACAGATTTTCATTGTTTCATGTTGCTTGCAGCCTTTTATTTATCAGAAAGCTGAAATTGGTAGTATGCTTGTTATCTTAGTTTTTTGCATGAAGCTTTTGCACTCCCATTGACCTCATGGATCCTTTTGAATTTCTTGACTAGCAGCGAGCTACGCACTGCAGAACTCAGTTATTAAAAGATAGAAAAATGTTTTAAAATAATTTTTTGTTGATAAATTGCCTTAATGTTTCATCAGTAGTTTAACAGAGCGGGTTGTTTGATAGTTATTGCCTTAAGGGAAGCTTTGCGGACATTCGTGAGAAAAGCCAACGCTCGTCGAAGGTTAAGAAGTTGAATCGTCATACGAACTCCAAGAAACGCCGACTTTCTCATCCGGCATCGAAAGGTATGCCGAAGCATGGCCACTCCGGTTTGGAGAATTCCCGGACACGTGCCAGTTCGAGGAAGCTCCATGAATTTATGATGGAAGCTGGCGTGGAGAACCCAGGTACAAACGACAATCCAAAAACCGCACGTCAGTGTTACGGTCCTCAGTGCGTGTACGCCGCGCGGCCAGGCTCAAACTATTGCTCAGACGAATGCGGCATGAAGTTGGCACGCAAGTATGAATGCGTGTCAGATTGTGCATCTGATCCCCTGTATCCCCTGTTGGTCATTGAGTCAATTTAAGGCGTATCTTGGAAATTTTACCTGGCCGGATTCAGAGCTGGAACATCAATCCGTCGGTAGCAGAACGTTTCGAGCGTCGAAGACTGGAAGTGGTGTGCGAGAAAGCGGAAGAAGCCAGGAAGCGCTTGGCGTCGTTGGACTTTGAAGAAAAGCGTCTTTCTGAATGGATTAATGAAGCAGCTAAGTTGAAGGCAAATCCGGATGATGAAGCGAATGATAAAGTAAGTGCTGCTGAAGTGTCTGCTGATTAAACGATAGCTTACTTTCACCTACACTTGCTTATTGCACTTATGTTTATATCACCGCTTCTCCTTTCGGCGGCATCTCTTGATGGGAGCATCTGTAGCGGAGTGTCGTTAAGTCAGACGATACGATTGTCAAATTATCAAATCGATCATCGACTTCTGTGCAGAAGCGTCCCTGTAGCACGTATACTGATGCACGTTTCAGTGCTCGAAGGTGTTCATGACAGACAGTTTGCTGTTTGCACAAAACCGCAGCAGCTTCATGCCGTTATTGTTGGAATCGGTGGTTACGTTCTTTCGAATGATGCCTTCTCCACTGTTCGGTATCTACATCAGTCGAAGGATTCCCACTTTTCCGTTAATAAGCTTCCATTCAGTGATTCTGTCAACCAGCGTCGGTTCTACGAAAACACCAAATTGGCTTTAGGGTGGGTAATAGAGTCAACACGTACATTGCCTATCCGCAGAGTAAACGGTCTCCTTCAGCAATGTGGTTTTATGTGAAAATGACTGCCATGCGTCAGGTTTCTTGTGTCTAGAACTACTGTGGAAATCTATTGAAAGAAGATACAACAGTGAGATGCGTTTCACAAATCATTGTTTACTCTATTGAAGATGTTTATTATTATTGTCACGAGGACACTCCTCAAAAACCGAATTTCACGGCTTGTTGCTTCCGTCGTTTCGTATTCATTCCTTATTTCTAGTTATTTGAGGAACGTTTGTGTGTTTGGGGGGGGGGCAGTTTAGCAGGCCACCACTACATGATGTTTGAGCTTCGACATAGCTCGATTCATCTCACATAGTTATATTCGTTATACGAATGTTTTGCTCATCACGACGTTTCGGGAATCGGTATTTTTTATTCGCATATCGCATAAACATAATATTTGACTCAGTTGTGTATCTGAATATTTGATCCATTTATAGTGTCATTCGAATGGCGACAGTGAAACGGAAGACGCTGAGATCAATATATATTGCGTATCCTGTGGCCATGAAGTCAACGCGCGTTCCGCGATCAAGCACATGTCCAAATGTTTTGCGAGGGTACTTCGTTTTATTTTTTGATACTTAGGTTTTAGATTATTTACCTGTGAATTTTTAGTGTGAAAATCAAACTTCTTACGGAACTACTTTTCGGGCGACTAACACGGTTTATAACTTGTTCTGCGAAGCATACAATAAATCGAATGGGACGTACTGTAAACGTCTGCGAATCATTTGTCCTGAGCATTGCAAGGATGTCAAAGCGGATCCGGACGAAATCTGCGGCTGTCCGTTGAATCTGAACGACACCCTTGAAAAGTTTTCCGTTAGTGCCTCCTGTCAAGTAGCTAAAAGAAACTGCACGAAACATTGTCAGTGGGAGAAAATACGGCGTGGACTCATAGATCAGGACCGTCTGACGCAGCTGTTGCGACTGGACGAACTTTATGAGGAAGAGCGCTTCTTGAAAGCTTCTATTTGCTCAAGGGGTAATCTTATGTCGCTGCTTCTTCATCAGACCACGCAGCATGAACAGACGGACATGGAGATGCCGATAGGAGATAATGCATAGGCTTAAAAAACTGACTGTAAGTAACTTGACTAGTTGTGACAAGCAATTTGCATCTGTTTTCGATCGGCATCTGCTGATATTTGTGGCTCTTTCCGTAATAGTGTCGTCAGACAACCGAACATTGTTTGTTTGGTTCAGGTGGAGTTAAAACTCGGCCCAGCGTTATGATTTCACGAATTATCGTCAAAGGAATTGCCTTGGAACAGTACAGTTCTATTAGTCGCTGGAAAGAGCATGCAGACTCATACTGTCGTTGTCTCGGACAGCTAACGGCGTTGGGCCTTGGTAGCGTAAACAAAGTTCAGACGTTCCATTTCTTTGCGCGTGTAAGTCCTTGCATTGATCTCAATTTATGCTGATTGTTTACTATTGTTTACTATTTTTCACAAAATCCCATGCTTCTTTGCATGTTTAATATCTCTCACGACCTATGTACCGAGAATGTTAATATATTGATGCAAAATACTGCTAAAGCTATTGACATTCTGATGTAATCGCGGATGAATTTTTGTTGATTATGATCTGTTGCGTCTTGTGCTATAAAACTTATTATAATTTATGTATTGGAGTCAAAGACCAAAATAAAACATTATCATTTGTAATTAACATGTGAAATTGTGTTCGGGCATATGATCGGAACGTCATGAATAGTATTAGTTAAAATCACAGACAAGTGGGAAAGTTAACGTGCTAAAAAATGTCTGTAAATTGTGTTTCATTAAATGCGTCACTGCGATGCCCAGTCTAGGCCTAAAAGTACGTGGGGAGTAGTGAATGTAGTTTGCTTTGTATTCGTCCCGCGTTTGATCCACAAAACTCGGTTATAGCCCAATCACAGTCTGGTCGCCTGAGCATTAGAACTGTACGATATACTGGAACCTGTGAGTAGAAGGAAGCAGTTAAATTGCTGTGATGCAGTCGGAGCATGATTTGACTGATTTAACAGAATAACGGCATACGCCATATAGAATTTAGTTACTAAGAAGTTGTTCCGCAACACGTGTTGCTCATTGGATGAGACGAAATTCCTGTGTGAAAGTCTGTCTTGCATTGCCAAGCTTATTTGCTTAAAAGTCGCCAAGGCAAGAGACAACACGGCATTTCAGAAAATACGATCATAATGTTTTATACATATTTGGCTTATTTGCAAATTTTTTTGTCCATTGTCGATTTGCTTTGTATACTTTATTTTTTTTTGCGTGCCTGATATGTTTACTGTCGATTCTTGCCCTGTGAAAGACCCGTCGTTAAGTAGTCGTTGTGCCGAGCTGTAGAATCAAGTTACCGTTCGCTTCTCGACGTTACCATTCGTAGAAGAACATTGACAGCATGCAGTAGTAAATGAGTAGGTAAGTGAACAAGCAAATAAGTTATTAAATAAGTGAGTGAATGCGTAAATGAATGAGTGAGCAAGTGTGTGACTGAGTTAAGTAGCATGGATGTCGTTGGGCGAATGATGGCATCGCTTTCATGAGACCAGGTTAACCCCGTGCGCATTAAGTGACAGTACGTGTCATTCCTCGTGTGTTTAAATGTCCACGGCTGTACATCTTTTCAAGACAAGACGAGGTAGAAGAGGTTGATGGTAAACCGCTGCGAAAAGATGCTTTGCAAAAAACCTGCGTTTGTCGGCTATAATTTCCAACAACTGCTGAGCCGTTGCGCCTGAACTCGAAAAACTAAGTTCCCTCATGTCGATGTCGCTTTTCAACAACACTTGCATCATTCCGCTGCAGGAAATTTGACTGCGAGGTAGTGACGACAGCTTTCTGAATATGAAAGATCTACTATCATTTTAGCCACCAGGGAAGTGGCGTGGCGACGACATTATTTGCTGGATCTATTCGATGTGGCGTGTCAGCAGTTGCGAACGATTCAGTTCTGTGCCTCTTTTTCATGTGCAAATGTTTTTTCCCCTGTTTTTGTATGAGATGGATACTTGTGGTGTTCCTTAGGGACACTTGAGTAAAACTGATGAGTGAATGAGTAAGTTTCTTATTAACTGAATAGCTAAGTAGAGAAGTAACTGAACGAGTAGGTATCTAAATAAGTGAATGAGTGAGTAAGTAGGCAAGTAAATAAGTAATTAGGTAAGTGAGGAAGTAGTAAAAATATGAACGATTGAATAAGCAACAGAACAGATGAGTTTATGATTAAGTTAACAAGTATATGAGTGAAAGCAAGTAAGTAACTGAGTAAATAAGTAAGCAATTAGTTAAATGAGCTGATGAGTAGGTTAGTAGCTAAATATGTTCGTAAAGACGTGAGTGAATCAGTAAGGCAGTAAATATGGTACGTAATTAAGTTAGCGAGTGAGTGTGTTAGTGAGTAGATATATAATTGAAAAGCAAGTACGCACGTTAGTCCATTAGTTAGTTTGTAATCAAATGATCGAATGAGTAAGTCATTAAGGACATAATTAAGTAAGTGTATGGCCTGTATATAAAAGAGTTACTAATTGACTTTAATGAGTAAATAAATGAATGAACAAGTAAATAATTTAGCAACTAAGGAAGCAAGTAAGAGTAAGATAAATAAGAACTACTGTCTGTGAAATTGACAGTTAGTTTTTTGACTACTGTATATACAGAAACAAAATGAAAGCAATATAGATAAAAAATGTCTCCAGAACACAAACTACAATGAAATTAAGCAAAGAACGTAATGAAGTAATCGGTATATGAGCTCTCAAACGCTAGTCACAAGAACATCACAAAAGTTTTCTGAGGCGCTCTTACCTTTTCCAACCGGTTCGCTGAAAACCGTTTTGACGATGTCTCCTTCAGGTCATGCAACATTCGGGAAGATTCATATTGTCATAATGTGAACTTGCAATCATGGTCTCTCATAGCATTTTGCAGTCTACTACTAGATTATTAACAGAGCGCCGTTTAGGAGTGACTCCGTCATGTCATCCAATGGCCCAATCTTAAGACGAAGAATTGCAGCACATATTTCAGCAGCGATTAAGACATTTTCGGACAGCGCAACTCTCTCCAGAGGCGTGGAAAATCATGCTCAGAACGAAGTTCGTGTCTTGGAAGGTAGATGTGTTTCACCTTATGCTGGTCTCTCTGTGCGGATGGCATCAGAGAGGTTGGAGTATTTGACCATTGGTACCTTAGTACCCCCAGTCAGTTGTACAACTCAGACATCCGTAGCTCTTTGCCCATGTTGCCGCAATTTCAGCTATCATCCAAGGATGTCTGCTGCACTGACTTGTCCTTTGGCGACCTTCTAAAGGGACACACATAAAACCTTGCAGGCGGTTTACCATCTTGGACGACATCACACTGGAGAGGATGTCAAATCAAAATAGGATGGGTGCAGTTACACCTTACCGATGAATGACATTTCGACCAATGACGTATGAATTATTAAGGTATTCCGCAGGATGGCTATCGTTGGCGACGAACCTGGTTCTCCACCTTCCCTTCTGGTAGACGGAAAGAATAGGCAAAGTCAGCGGAGTCGGCTAACCAGTCATATCGACATCCTTAACGAATAAACAAGAAGGTTTTTAGCATGATAGGAACGGCCTGTTTAGACAACTGACCGTCATGCAAAATGACCATTAGTTTCCGGCGACGGTGGAACAACACGTACTTAAATACTGAAACCGATAAAGATTATGCTGAACCGTCGTTTGGTGGACTTCTATGTAAAATCTGGACGATGAAGATCTATATGCAAATTACTGCCACATTGAAATATGGCAAGTTTTTGAGTTACAGGTTTAGGTAGTCATGTGATGGTCGACTGCAAATGCGTGACTTTTAAAAAGAGTCACAAAGTTTCGTTTTAATATCATCACAGACAACAAGAACATCGGGTGGTCCAAAGACGTTCTCGTCAGTGCGTTACAGAAGGAAGCCGTAGTGTGAATGCCCTCATTCTGCTCTCGATGCTCAGCCATTACCACCTTCAACGTTGCCCAGAACATTTGCTGTGATGCGTAACTTGATTCTGCCACAAATTTGCATAACGAACCTTGTCGCACACTTTTTGGCAGCACGTTTCAGTGTATCGTGCATACATGTGAACGGCAGTCCGTTTTGTAGTAGTAGGTGGCTACAACGTTGATGGCACTGGACGGTCGCAAAGTTGTATCATCACGTGGTCAGAACCAGGAATAATACAGACCTTGAATTGGCGTATCCAAGGCTGAGTAGCAGAGAACCATCGACATAATCTGTGGTCCTCCACGTGGCATGTCACCGTGGTACCCACGGTTATCTACTGGCTTAAAGTGAACTGCAGAAGCATCGCTAAGCAGGTAATTTGCAGTGGGGGTGGCATTTGTTTTCTTCAATTTATTTTCATTTATTTATTCCTATTTTAAATTGTGTTGCATATATTTGTTGCATTTATCACCGTGAGCCGTCTGTATAAAGGCAATTGTTTTTTTAAAATGTTTTTAACACTTTTGCTATTTGGCATGGGTTACTGCTTTGTAAAAAGAAATATTCCTCTCCAAAAGTCGATCTATGCCTATGTTGCTCCTCATTGGCGAAAGTCCTCTGACTTGTTCCTTAATTGTTGCGATGGTGACAGGTTTCGTTTCTTCACCGCCCCGCCTATCTTAATTTTCCTCGAAACTTAGGGCTATGTTTAAAAGGCGTTCTATTTTTCATTAACCTCGTGCGGCATTCATTATGCTGCAGGCCGTACAGACATTGCTATATGCAATTTATGTTCCAGCGGGTGGCCATGGCGCCACGTCCACCTCAGGAACAGCAGCTTCGTCTCGAGGTGGAAGTTGCTATTTCACGTAAAAAACGATTTTTTCCACCTTTGGTACCTGCAATAAAGATAGCTTATTTCCTTCTGTCAAGAAACTATTTCGATTTTGTGTCAGAAAAAAACTTACATATGCAGCTGCAACAGTGAACTGCTAGTGGATTCGCAGCGCCAACTAATGAAACTGATGAAGCAGCTGAAATCTCAGGTTCACAAGGAAATTTTTTTTCCGGCACATTATGTCGAGGAATATTGTTAATAGCACAATTTTTTCACTATTTATTTTTTCAATTTCAAAAGTGCTATGCTTTAATTCGCCGGAGCAGCTGCTTCAGGATACCTTTGTAATGGCTCTGACCAGACGCTAAGGATAAACTAAATTAACTGCATTTCAAGGCTCGATAATTCCAGTTCTTCTATAGAATGAAGGTATCGGGTCTGCAGCCTGTCTCTTAGCCGTTTTCCTTTGCCACTTTATCGCGAGAGTTCGGCATCCGGCTCTCTCCAAATCACACGATCAATCCATTGCCATTGCAGCTATGATCTCTCATCCTGGTTAAAGAACGGCTCAAAAATACCGGCTTCTCAAAATGTCGTTTTCCATGCCTTTCTGAGTCTTATCGCACGAGCCGATTTTCGAAGTAACGCCATTTCTGCCGTTCGCATCTGTTGTCGCACTACTTTTTAGCAACCTGGAATATAACTCACCATGGCGTTTCGTGTTTTACCGACGTCGTAACGTTGTACGAATAACGATAGCCATTATGTAATAAAGTTAGCTGAGACAATATCGCTTATCAGTGAGGAAAAATGACTCGAGAAAAAAAAACTGCTTGAAAGTGAAATAAACTATCTTCATCAATTCCGATGGATAAGACTATTGAAAACAGCATTCATCGATTAGTGCTGTTCATCCAGTAGTTATTTAGACGACACGATCTGAAATATCACCCTATTTTCTAGACTGAAACTTAAACGTTGGTCAGTGAATTAAAAAGCGAGGAAACCGATCAGTTTACGATGAATATGATACATACCCATATTGCCTACGCCATAAATATTTTATCGCATCAATGCTTAAGAACCATGTTTCGTTTTAGGGTCATGCTCATGAAGGATATCGTAATATCTCTTACTGAATGTGATTCCATATCGTTGAAGGTCGCTAATTAAAGCTGTAAGTCATTCTAGTGTTTGCATATTCTATTCATACACAAAAATTGTAGTGCTCGGTTAAGAGTCTTGCCGGATTCTGCTAGCAAGCGTTGCATACACCTGACGTCTTGCTGAACTCTTTCGAGGTGGCGTTGCGTGATGTCATTGCTAGATCAGTAGCGGACTCATGTTTCGGATGCGTGTCCTTATACATGTCGATTTTTCAAGCTCTTCCAAACTTCCAACGAAATACAACTTCACTTAATGATTTATTTTGCCCGTGACTCATCATATGTTTAAAATCGATAGATTAACGTAGAAATGGAAAATTTGGCCATCTGCAATGCTTCATACTCCAAACCTACTGAAAAACATGTAACTAGGGGACCTGTTGAGAAGCAACTAAAGTTTTTGTTTTTGTTTTTTTCGTTGTTAACAAAAATGCTTTCAAACTTGGGGTAATTTATCAGATGTCGACTTAATTTGGGTATTGGTCAGTCTTAAATCTGAATTTATTCGCTAGCGATGTGGTCGAAAGACTGCAGACAGAGAAACGGGATCTTTCTTCAATGCTGCTCAGGTTTAAGAACGGCCGGAGGTCAAAATCTGGTGAACGTCGCAGCGGCGGGCTCAACTGTCGAAATTCGAAAACACCGTTTAGGGCCCCGACGGCCATTTTCAGCCCCGTGGTGAACAACCGACAACCGTTACCGGTTCGACCGGAAACGCTGTGCTGTGACTTGTTTGCAGCGGCCGTAAGCGATCGACGCTAATGCAGTGATTGGACGAAAGCACTGTAAGTTTCAGGTTGTCACTGTCGACTACCACGTATTTGACACAAGTTGTTTTACGAGCGATCAATCACTCTTTTCGCCACGAAACGGGTATCGGTACGCTTTTAAACGGGTGCTGTCCGTTCAGAGTCAATAGTCACGCAACCCGTCTCGAGCGACAGTCACATCGCTTCCCGAACAGCCTGAACCAACCACAGCTACGTCGGTCGAAACAGAGGGATATATTAGAGATTCTCTCTCCTGTGAGGTATGTGCTAACTTACCTAAGCTAAGGCGTAAACCACAAACCTGTACTTGGCTTCGCTTTCGTAACTCTCGTTTTTTAGGTTTTGACAGGATTTAAACTGTTTTTTCTTAGCAGCTGATGATACTCTGATTGTCGTAGAGTTCCGAGGAGAATACTCCAAGGGTTAAGGTGCGTCAGCATCAAAGCTGGCTTAAAATTACTCGAAAAAGATCCATATTTAACAAGCACGTGTTTTTAAAAATTTTGGTAATTCAACCTAGAACGCACGAAACTTATGATCTAAGCCAGGTCTACGAATGGTATGTAAAACTTTGTTAGTTGCCAGTTCGGAAATGCTTCTATACTAGAAACTGTTCTTGCATTTGGAAAAATAGGTGTTCAGTCAGTCTTGCCTTCTATAGTGAGGTAACCATAGACACGAAGGCTGTATCTAACTACAGACTTCGGAAGGCAGCATGGAAAGGTGCACGTTGGAAATGACAAGACAGACGAAGTGGACGATACGAACGGATCAGCGCTTATGAACTGTCGGCAATTTCAGCAAGAAGAACAGGCTATGGCATCATGCATGAGTTGCAAGAAGCAACCAACTATTAAGAGAAAGGGGTCCAACTCGATTGCAAGACAAAATCAAGACGTTTCGTAGAACAGCCTTGGTAATATGTACGCAGAGGGCAAGACTAAGGTTTCGTCGCAGAGTCATGGAGAAGTTTTCATCCTGCTGTAGATCGAAAATGGCTGATAACGATGATAAAGTGTTAAAGTATTTGAGAAACCTTGGTATGATATATTTATCATAACTTGAAGCTAGGACTCCTCACATTGGTGGACTACTTAGATTGTTATAGGATGCTGATTGAGCTTTGAATGCGTTTATCTGTCTTTCAACTGCCCCATATGCGAAGAGTACAGACATGAGTATGAAAGATGTCTTAGAAATTTGAAGAATTGTATTGACATAGATATAAGGACACGTGAAAATTGAAATTATGTTTTTCTTAAAGGAGAGGCAATGATTAATTGTTAACTTTTTAGTACAGACAGATTAGTCGATTTTGTTTTGCAGATGAGGATTCTTGGTCAAAACAGTTTATACAATGAATACTAGCGTAAATCTAATGCAGTAAGATGGCTAAATATTTGTCATTAATTTACGACTCTGCCTAACTGGCTCTAGTGTACCTGAAATATTGTTTGCCTTCTTGAAATCCCTGAAGATATTGGAAATATTTCAGAATACTATAAAATAGTTAAACATAAGAAAATTGATAGATTAGAAAGGTTCCACCGGTCAGCTTTTCTTGCTGGATTTCTGCGGCGTAAAAGCACCGCTCTGTTGCATCCGGACGCCTAGGAGAATCAGCGAAGGCTGTGGCCCAATGGAATTTGAACATCTGTAGTGCATTAGATACAGGACCGCTTTACTGAGTTGGGCTCACCAGAAGCGCCTTTGAATACCAAATAAAATCCGCGTAATGTGAACAAATACAAAAACAAAAGACAACCCAGTTGTTCTGGGGTGACTGCCACAAATGGCAAGTTTTAATTCCACTTTTGGGCAACTGAAGTTGGAGCAACATTTTTGAAAATCAGCCACTACGCTTCTATTCATCCAAAGCGACGGTTCTGACACCGGAATCTGCATGCAATTCAAATGATTCGCCGTAAAGCGTGAAGAAATAAACCGATCTAAGCTCTCATTAATACCTTCAAGAATATTGTGAATGCATTGAAACATTTTCATGGGCAATTTAGTTGATTGATAGCCGATGCCAATTCAGCATTAACAGCCAACCGCATCTTTCATGCAACTTTTGCCTATTTCTTTTAAACTCTGAGCCCTTCAAACACAGCGGACGAAGAATCTGATTTTGAATATCTTATGGAGGATACTGGACGTTGTCACATGACCAATTCATTGGTTTCTTCATGAATCATAGAATGGTGGCGGTGGATAAAAATCTTTTACTTGAATTATTTACAGAGTACAAACAGTTTTCAGTCACAGCTGCGACGGTTT
>UZAM01010913.1:0-10870 GCA_900618415.1 Soboliphyme baturini | reverse complement strand
CGATGTCTGAAAAAAAAACGATATGAAACTGCCAGGAGAGGTGAAATTTGATCAAGGACAGAAATTTGGAGGCGATTGACTCGAATAGCGGATCCCTGCTTAAGGGAACACTTTTGAAATAAGAAGAAGTAACGACGAATCAGATGAAAATTTACCAAAATATGAAAGAAAGCTGTTTAGGATGCTGGGGTGTTAAGCACCCCTGACAACGACAAAGCGAAAAACACACTGATGGTTTGCTGGTTATTTGCTGGTCAGTAAACAGTACAGTCGAGTGACATGTTCCTAGTGCGCCATTCTGCTGGTCGCAGTGACTTTGGAATGTAATGAGAAGAGATAGTTCTGCTTGAAGCTGGCATAGTATATGTCTCTGGTAAAATGGAGTCATGAGTTTGTTTTTCTACCTATGACATCATGAAGATCACTGAAATGGCATCATGACCTGTCGTTCGTCTGTGAACAAATTCCGTTGTGTATCATGTTTGCTGAGAGCTAAGAACTCAGGATATGACCGAGCACTCGCGCGAAATCGTAGGTGAATAGTTTCTACTGCAGTTTCTTCCTTTTCATCCTCAAGCCAAGATAATAAACTTCTAAAGAAGTTTCGTATTGTTGGCATGGAATAACCTCAAGAGTGAATGCTTTTCAAAGTGAATCATTCGAATTCGTTTGTTATACATGGTTGTTTGAACGATTCATGGTTCGGGGCACTAAAAGCAGCAGATGATAAACCGTTTAATGCCAACGCGTTTCACTGTACAGGCCGCAGCATCATCAGCGCTGGACTGAATACTGACTGCTTGAAGGCATTTATATATTCAACAAGTGAACAATGCCAGCTTTTCAGTTAGCTCATCACATACAGTCAAAACGTTGTTGCATTGACTGAACAAGGTATAACAGCTGCAGAACGTTACTTGGGGACAGTTGTCTAAAAGCAGCAGCTTTATCATCATTTGCATAAAACGATTTCCGAACGATTATGCCCTGATGAACTTTTCGAGATATCTCTGACTACGTTTAGAGAGCTTGAAATTAGGATGAAAATCAATAATAAGTTAGAATGACAGATCAGATCTGAACTTCCGAGTTGAGGTAACAGAGGCAATGCAGAGTTTTTCGACGAAGCTTTCTACCCTAAAGTAGAGTTTCATTCCCATCTTCCCTCGGACCATGAGTAACGACAAAGAAATTATGTCGCGAACGCAAGTGGCAGAAATGGGATTCTTCAGAGGAATTGTTTGCTTAGACTTGCTCGCCTCAAAGATTTCTAAGTTCGCTATCATGAAAATCCTTAAACCTAAACTGTTATTTTCACAATTAAAGAGTCCCACCTAAGACAGCTTGAAAATGCCTCAGCATGCCTCCAGAAACTAAATTTAAACAGTTATTTATTGCTCGACCAATCGATGAAGAGGCCATAAGAGGGACCAGAGTTTTTGAACAAATTTGTCGAAGGTCTCTTCACAAGGTTAAAAATATTTTTGTCGAATTACTGTCTATGGCGGAAGATGATGAGCTTTAGTTAGATCTTTTAACGGAATGGGCGACTCTTGTGTGATCAGTTTATGCTCATCAGGCAGATGATGCCACGTTTGTTTTTCATCGAACTAGTAAACAGTTGCAAAATGCTGTCAAATTCTCTTGTCTCGATTAGAGATTCTAGCATTATAAAGCGTTCTTACTTGTTCTCATATTGCGGAAGGAATTAATCTTCTTAATCCATCAGTATGAAGAGCATTTCTGCCTCATTGTTTTTATTCGCTCTCATCATGCTCAGACTTTTTATAATGAAACCATACCGTCTGATTCATATATGCAAGTAGATTTAAAGATCGATACAGAATTGCACTGCGGATTGCAAGCAGTAGCCGTTAAGTTGTGCTAACAACGAAGTCAGACTACCGTTAATAATGCAGTATATTAAACTTCGTTCTTCTTGGGACTATGGTCATGCAGCTCAAAACGTTCCAACAGTTGGCTTCATTAGAAGTTATAATGGACATCGTTAAGCAATTTTACATTATCAGAGAATCGGTAGCGGGCGAACGTTGATCGCCTTTGGCCGAGTCTAGTCCAACACTTCTACTTCTGCAGTGGCGAGGATCTTTGCCAGTTTTAACCTAATCACCAACCTCTTTCATAATACTACGAATGGCAAAATCACGCGCAACGTTAGCCTCGTCAATATCATCAGACTTCCCCAATCTGTTTCTTTTCGAGTCTTTCAGATTAAGACCTTTCGAAGGCTTTTCCATCGCATTTTGTCCTTCGCTTTCAGCAAACTCAATGATTTCGTCACGCCATCGGATTTATGGTCTTTTCCCTGGTTAATCGTGGTTTCTGCTAGTTCAATAAACACTGCTCGACACCTGTCATAATACAGAATTTTACTTAGCGACTCAGATGTAAACCAGTTTCACACAGCTTGACAGTAAATGATTGCATTTTTCAGGCAGAGCTGGTAGTCGCTGCGTTTCAGGCGCAAAGGAATTTCATCTGGACGGCCATTCAGTTGCCTAAACCAACAGACTTAAAATTGAGGCAACTTCTTCTGCCGACGTCTGAGAAAATCGACGAGATTCTGGTTTGTTTGTTTACGTTTTGCTTTCTTGTGTCTGTGTCATTAAAGCAACGAAACTGCGTTCTTTTGTTTCACAGTCACTGAGAAGTACGAAGCGAATCAGCCCATACTTCAACCACTTTTCGACTATCAGTGAAAGCATCAGCGCGTTAGGATGGATAACCGTCGTAAGCTGATGCAATATTTCACGTGCCGGTGTTGGACATGACAGCACTCGTTTTCAAGGTGCCGGCTCCTGCCGCGTTCATCAAGGAGATGGAAGAAGCATCGCTGTTCTACGCGAATCGTGTGCTGAGGGATTTCAAAGACAAGTGAAATAAATAGGTATTTTGTTGAGCTTGCTTTTTGCAGATGATAAATTTAGGGATACGATTCATGTACAGTGGATTAACGGATGGATAGAAGTACTAACGAAGCTGCACGACTACGTTGTGAAAAATCATACGACTGGCTTGATGTGGAATGCAGTTCAGGTTCCAAACCCGTTAAATACATTTTTGCTTTATTAAAGTTATATTCTACCCATTTTGGCAAAGTTTAGATTGCTCTGGACACACTATGAAGAAACTCATGCTTTGATCAGACAAAGTGATGAAAATGAAAGCTCCGTAGAGGGGACAGCGAAACAGGCCACCTAAGAAATAGCTCGAAATAGTATGCTATTCCACGGTAATAAGGCGGATGGTGTCAAAAGATTAAGAAAACAAGTCTCACATAGCTGGAATATGACTGGAAAAAGAATTAATATAAACACATTATAGCTCAGTTGTTCTCTGGTAACTATCAAAGAGTAGCTTTTTAATTCCGCTGGTAAAAATGTCCATCAAATCACCTCACCATACGTCATTTGTAATCTAGTATTGTGAAGTGACTGACGAATAATTAAGCGTTTTCCTGGGTCAAAAGACATGCCTTTGTTCAAAGTACCAGAAGCATAACTAACATAGGTGTTTATGTGTAGCTGTGACTTCGAAATTAGTAATAAAACAATTGTTTTTCGCAAATTTTGACTTCTGCTTGCTTCCAAGAAGGTGCATATCTAAATTAGGAAAGTCATTTGACTTTTGCAGTTGTTCTGAAGCCCAAACTAGGTCATTAGCGACTTCGAACAAGAAATTCGATATATTTTCATGTTTTAGGCATATTAGCTAATTTCGTACTTTTCATAGGGTCAAAGCAGCGAAAGGAGTTCTACGTCAATCTCCGTCAATCAGAGTTCAATGACGATGTCCGGAGTTCCACCACCACCGCCACCTATGTCCATGACGATCACCGCGTCCACCGCTGAAAAATCGCAACAGTCGTTGATGGACATGCGAAATGCGCTCTTTGAAGAAATAAACAAAGGTGTTGAAATAACGAAAGGTGGGGACCTTCTTAAAACTGATCGTCAAAGAAATAAGCTGATCAGATTTAGGACTGAGAAAGGTAACTGCTGATATGCAAACGCACAAAAATCCGGCATTGAGACTTCAGGAACCGTCGCGAAGTGAGTCACACTACTCAGAGTCGAAGTATTCCACGAGCTCGACAGCTTCAGAGAAAATGGGAACTGCGAAAATTCATTGTGAGGGTGGAAAGAAATGGATTATCGTAAGTTGAACGATAATCGCGTGCATCACAAAGAATATTTACAAACACTTTAACTGCGAATTCTTAAGCGTGGCATCGAACAGGGTGGTTTAACGAATAATTTTGGTTGCCACGATCTTTAATTTCCACGAATGAAATGACCTGAGACTGACATCCAGTTATTCACTCAGTTTCGATGACCGTTTATCCTTTCGGCAAGGCAACACGTCAAACAGTGCTTTTAATTTTCCTGATCCTGTGCCAGTCCTTGAGCTTTGGCAGAAAATTACCTGATTCCCGATCGGGGTGGGTTTACACACTTGCTTCAGGTCACTCCTGACCGTCCGCAGGGTCTCTGGCCAACTGGTTAGACATGTAGCAGCTGTTTCGCCTTGCTTTGCTTGAAACATTTGCAAGGCGTGTCAAAATCATCGCATCTGTGACTTCTCGACCTGGAGAGGCGGCGGTTGTATATTAAAGCCATCGGAGATATCTGAACTCTGGACTCTGTCGAGATGCGTAAGCCCAGCGATTTGACTCGGAAAATTCATTTTAGCAGTTTGTATCAGGGGTCGAAGTTTTCAGTCATGGCGCACGGCTCATGACAGTACCTGAGCATGGGGTGATGATCGACTAAAACGGAGAGAGCGCGGTCGTTAGACTCAGCTCAGCTTTGACCACGACCGCTAATTCACGCAAAACGCTGCTGATCATTACAATTCACCGCTCGATTTCTTCCTCCCATTTTCCATCACCAGTAAATACGACTCTGAGATACGTGCATTTCTCCACCTGTCCAACGCTTCTCCGATTATCTGAAGGAAGCAGCAGGTAACAAAACGAGAAAGCGCTAGACTTTTAGCTTTAGACACGTTCACGTGTATGTCGGTCAGGCCATATAGCCTGTGAACCTTTCCAGAGAGTGCTGGAGATCAGTTTTGGAAGAAACTAACAAGGTCGTCGCACACAACAACCTTCTCGTCTCCACATCTCCTACACCAATACTCTCATTGCCTTGGCAGCTCCTGACTATTCTATCCATGTACAACACAAACAGGAGAGGGAACAGGACGCACCCTTGACGAAGATCAGTGCTAACGTTGAAATGTCTCGACATAATGCAATTTATTTTGACGCAGCACCTGCCGACAACACGTAGTTGTTGAATGGCTCCTAGCAACTGGCCATGGATCCCCTATGTTCGCAGGCACACCTGCAGCTTGTTGCGCGGAGTCCTAGCATATGCTTCCTCCAAGTCAAAGAGCACATGTAAACCGGTTGCACTGTAAACTGGCTGATATAATATGGCCATATTTTCCATGACAAATGATTAATTATTTTGTGCTGTTAATTCGTTGGTATTAGAAGAGCATAAATAACGGCGAGAGACTGACAATTAGACAGCGACGCAGCATAAGATATCCGGCGGTATTCCTAAGGACCCTTGAGCATGCTCATGCAGTCATGCTGCTGAACTACTCCGCGAGTTGCCTACTTACACTCAGTGAAAGCGTGTACAACACCGCCATGGGATTGAGGCTAGGAGTGAACGCCAAAAAGATGAAAATTACGAGAGCGCCCGCCGCCACCGGCACTCCAAGTATGTCATGAACTGGCGCTGTGACGTAAGAAATGGATCATTTCAATACCTTTGAACTCTGTTGGCTAGCAGTGACGACAATGATCCTGACATGAATCGGTGAATTAGACTGGAATCGGCAAATATTGGCAAATTGTATGGCACATGAAAGGATCGAACTATAGGAAAGAAAGGAGGACTCTAAGAAAAGATACAAAGGTCACCATCCTGAAAGCAGTCATTTTCGCGGTGCTCATGTAAAGTTTCGAAAGGCCTGCTGTCCTTAGACAACATGAAGCTCGTCTATACAGCTTCCATTAACCTCTATGAAGAATCCTAAAAATGCAATAGTACCACCGGCTCAAAAGCGAGCAGATGTTAACGACCAGTGGTCTGAGAAAACTATCAGATGAAATCAGAAGTTGATGACTGGCTTGGTTTGATAAACCGGCCCTAATAGAAAATGGAGTTCATATTGAAACTTTTCCCACGTAGGAACTGCCATATAGCCGTAGACGCGTTGAAGGACAATATAGAACATGAAACACCTAAATGAAGCAGACCTGCTGGCGATGAAGAATATGACCTTTCTCGCGGCAGTGTATTGTCTCACATCAATCTGGGGCACCATTTGAAAAGGCTACACATCATAAATCTGAGTTGCTCTGCTATTTATACGTCGACAGCCGTCGAGGCGGTGATACAGCAATAACAACAATTGGAAAAGCAAATCTTCGTTAGTTTTTGTAGTATTTTTTATGATCTCTTGCTCGCTGACCTTAAAAAACACAGACCCTAGAGCAACTGTACCGAAATTCAAACATTTTTCGAAGTCCTTTATCCTGCTGCGTACGGATCTTGCTTGGTTCAGAGCAACAACGACTTAGATAAATGTCAGCACCTATCAAATCTACAAGTGAACTCGTGGCGATATCCTTCAATCAAGGATCACTAACGATGGCCCATTTCATCTAAGTTCGCATCACCATGAAACTATTCGTTGAGCGTTTGCAGCAGGTTGGATAGCCAACCAGCAAAGTTGATGCATTATACATGATAATGATACCGGATTGAAATGACGAATGCACAGTGTAAAGAAAGAAAAATTAAATTTCTCACACAGGAGCTGATTGCGCTGCGCCCTTGCTTCTAGACGCACAGGGGGGACCATGTAGGACCTAGGGGGAATCGATAGCTCCTCAGAACATTCAAGTTCCATTTTGTCACAAAGTGGGTGCAGCTTTGTGATCTGTTTGTTTTAAAGGGAATACTTGCTTCTTCAAACAGGGCTGTTGCTTGATAAAGTCACTGCTGTTATTTTATTCGCCTAGCTCCTCAAATTTCACAACGTTGACGCTCCGTCGTTCAAAATATTGTATGAGTCTTTACTATTTGATTTGGCATTTCATCTGGTCACCTGCGATTTCTCAATCGAGACATGGTTAAAATGAGCGTACCAATTTATAGAGTCGACTATAAGGAAAAAAAATTATAACAAACTGGGCTGACAGAGGTGCAGCTTGCTTCAGATTTCCTCGTCGGAGCAGAACAACTGATCTACCTATACAGAAGCAAGGCAGACCAGTAACTTCTTAACAGACCTCAAACATTATGAAGTCGAATTACTTCATCTACGGATTCGCTTCTATTTTTACCCTACTCAACTGCTGCCAAATCTGTTCCTTCCTTGTAACGTTGATCAAAATACTAAATATTATCGATTTAGGAAAATCAAGTCAAAAATCAGAGTATCGTTGTCGAGATCTCTGATATGAAGCAAGTGGTGTACATCTACAACTGCGTCGACTGCCTGATTCAGCTAAAAGGAAAAGCAAATTCGATCACCGTAGGTAAGCCGTCGATGTATGTGAAGTCAGTTCATAATCATCGATCATGACTGATCTGTCGCTGTACAGCTTCATTCGACGACCGGTTATACTAATCACGACAGTCCGAAAATGGAATCTTTGAGGCAATCAAACTAAAGATGCCTCATAACCATTTTTACATATGTCTCGCCGTTCTTTCTCAATGCTGTTCAAAGGATTAAAATAGCTGTAATACATACTCTTGTAGTTACCACACCCGTCAAATAATTTTCCGACCTTGTAAGTATTAATGCTTGATAAACGAACAGAATAAGTTCGCGCTGGCCATTATGTAATAGGCGGACACCGCTCACAGCCACGTAAACTAGCATAAAGTTAATTTTGACTATCGAATTGATTATAACGATGCTAGGTTATTAAAGATTGACGATGGAATTTGAATTCTACAAGCACTGGGATGTGAACTGCCCCGCTTTTATTAAGAATTGCTTTGGAGGTGACGCATTATTCTCCTTTCTCATTTAATTCGACGTTTCGACTTTTGGCACAGAAGCGATCATCACGGATATTTCACAAACAATGATACAATGGACAAACACAGGAAAATTACAAAATAGGCAGTGTTACAAAGGCTGATACGCATGTTCAATGAAAATGAAAGAATTTTATAAGTGTGGCGTGATAGGTCACAGAAAGCAAGTATGAAAACTAGAAAAGTAAAGATGAATTGTGAAACTGACTGGGGAGGTCACAATATGAATTACCTAGCAAAGCAGATGTCGCAGGAGTTGATTTAACTGTTTGCACATCCTTTTATTAATCAGAGAGAAATATGCAAGAACTCCTCGATAAGTAGGCATGTCTGTCTTTGTTGCAATCCAGGATATTAATGTCTTTAGTGTTATAGCAACGTTTACATTCCAAGGAATACGCTACAGTTATGAAATGCTTTTGATGATTTTTCTTTGTGCTGTGGTTCTGTACGTTTTACCGATACAAATTGTTAATCTGATAAACAACGTAGATTTGTCATAGTAAACTAAGGAGTTTAATTTCATGTATGGAATGGATCCAAGCGAGATGTATGTTTTATATATAGCTCGAAGCCTTGTTCTTGAGATAATATTTAAGAGCAAGAGATACCGAGATTGAATAGAATGGACATGACATATCTTTGCTCTTCCCGGCTTTTTTGAAGGCCGTATTTGGGATGATAAAGATTGAAATTAATTCCATGGCGTTCATATTTTTTACGAGATTGTTTAGCATATTTATTTAATTGCATAAATTATCAACGTTTCGACTCATACTCTGCTCGTCGTCAAGGTGCAAGATGATGGAGTTAATCTCTCACATGAAAGACGATTGATCAATTTTCAAAATGATTGGATTCATCTTGTGGAACCTTCTTTTTAAAAATTTCTTAAAAACTCCTTATTTACGATGGAGGGTCTATGCTATATCGCTAAGCCCTGATTCTCATGTTCTTAGGAATACTATGGAAAAAATGCAGTAATGTCAGGGGAACAATTGACTTGCCTGTTAGGTTTTTGCGATATTCTGAAAACGCTGAAGGCGAGTGTGCTAAATGAAATTAACCATTGTTAATTAAACAGTAGATAAGAGGAAGTTATCTGCTATTTTCTGTTTCAAAATAGAACGGCCTCCCTTTATTGACATTTTAATTAACTATGACTCATCTAACACATATACCTTCAGCGTTTTCAGCAAGCCAAAGACCTCCAACAGGATGTAGTTTAACGGCAAAAAACAAATGGCCAAATTCGTGAATCTCTGTGACGGTCTGTGAAGCTGGGTGACCTTGGCTGCTCCGCTTGTAAACTGTCTAAGTGCAACTTGCTTGATTATATAGACAGCTGCAAACGTACGAACGTCGTCTTCGACAACTTAGTGTCTTCCATTGAAGTTATCAATTGCCAGAAGGTGCAGGTTCAGGTAATCAAAATCGCCATATTTGTTGTTTGCAAGGACGTTACTATTACGCTGATTTAAGACGCTTGGAACCATGCCGACGGTGGCCATTCAAAACACAGACAGCTGTCAAGTTTACCTGAGTCGCTGCTCGTTGAATGCCGAAATCATTTCGTCGCGGTCAACCGAAATGAATGTATTGGTGCCTGATGAATGTGGAGAGTTTGTAAGTGAACATCTTATATATTTAAGTACTTTCCACGTTAAAATCATTGCTACAACTGTACATTTTTTAAAATCAATCCTGACATCCTTTGTCCTTTCCTCATCAGTTTCATCGTTTGCTCGGGAAAAATTCTCTGTACAGTACACACTCCTGTACTTATGCACAGCTGTAGAAGAAGTTTTAAAGCCATTTTCTTCAGCAAATTAGTGCCTGAAAATAAATAGGTACTATTTAAGCCTCCTATGGTTTACAGAAGGCATTCTGATCTTCTCAGCGTCTTCAAAAGAACTCCAAAGAAGAATTCAGGGACTGAATGACCCAAGTATGAAAGTAGGACAGAAAATGAACTTGAAGAAGACTGTCTTGTTTAACAGATATGTGACCTCGCAACCTACAGAAGTCAGCGGACTTAGACCTGTGGAAATGCAAAATTGCGTCTATCTAGTACAACTCATCTCTGCAATTGAAACTGATTAAGCAAAATTAAAAGAAGAAGACAAACGGCATGGCATGGAGGACTTTTGGAAGTCTGAAAATGTTCCGATCCAGAAAAGTGCTTTCCTGCTTGAAATGGAGAGATTTCAATCGGTGCGTGCTCCTAGTGATAACCTGTGATGCGAAACGTAGCCCTCATCTTGAATGTTGTTTTTGAACGTAACATGAAAAAATCTATGTTGGGAGTAACAATAAGAGATAGGTGGGCGAATGAATAAGAAAGAACACAAACATAAATCTGCGATGTTGTTACTCGAATAAAGAAGCTATGGTTGAACCGACTATCGCTGAACCAGAGAGACATTGGACTGGATCCCAAAAATGAGCAAAAATCTTTAGGAATATCTTCGAATAGGTGGAGGAATGAGCTGAAGGAGTTCTGAATATGGATGAAAATGGCAGGAAAAAAGTTTGTGGCGAAGCCTTGGAAAGACCTTCATCCTGCAGTGGATCACAAAAACTCATAATTATGCTCATGGTACATATGTGCATGTTTATACAGTGCTAGCGCTCACAACTCCAGTTCATGGGGTCACCGGCAGAAGCAGACAAAACCCTCTTCTGGCGACTTTTCTAGCATGTTCTTTCATGTGCAACCTAAGATGCCATTTCCTAAGATTCCCACAGGATTAAAGATCTCACGCAACACGCCT
>UZAM01010912.1:1032-13551 GCA_900618415.1 Soboliphyme baturini | reverse complement strand
GAACTCGAGATTAAGCATTAAACAGATTAATCATGCGACAAAATTATCGCTCACAGGAACTGTAAGTAATCAAATTAATTCCGGTATTGTGGGTTTGCCAGCAAACTGTTAGTTCTCAATACCTCCGGCAAGAATAACAATCTCCTGTTTGCCAGTGCTTCCTATCTCTTCTCCGTATTCACATGGCGTAATCGCAAAGTCCCTTGTTTCTTGAAAGCCTAGGCGGCCGTTGGCACCATGATATTTTAGCACCTACAGTGCATGCATGAGTGCAAAACAGCATCAAAAAATATTGGCGTCGTTCCCTTCATTTCGGTCTGCATCATGAAAACCTTTCTCTGGGTGTATATTCGGTTAAAATCTCGTTGGAACACTTGAACGATAGCTGAATTTCGTTCGTTTCGTGTTAAAATCGAAATGTAACTTCTTAGTTAATGTGTTAACTGCATGTGCCTATACTCAGCCTAAACAGAGTGCCCATCAATTGTGCCTCTGGCACTGCTACGTTAACTCAATAACATTAATGTCCGTGTAGCAGACTGCAACAACAGGGTCTGACTCCATCAAGTGTGTCAAAATTCACAGTGCGCTGAAGTCTGTAGATCAAAAGTCGGTAGGTTAGAGGTACTGACTGTACTTCAGACGTGCAAGGTCCTTGTGTTTTCACACTCACTGACTGCTAAGAAACTTTCATCGATACCGGTATTAGTCCGCAGTCAAATGATAGCATTTGTGCTAAAGTATACCAGGAACAAACCTTGCTCCATTTGCAGCAGTGAGGATACGCAACCTCAGAACATCGATCAAACATCACCCACTAGTGCAATTTTGAGGTTCAAGTTCAGTACAGAAACAGAACGAACACAACAAGCATCGCCGTTGCGAAAATTCCAAAAAAATTTACCTGCTTTCTTCTCTTTTTCCGCAGCTATTTGTCTCTTTTCTTTTCTCTCTTGTTTTATCTTTGCTTTCAGTTCTTTCAGAGCCACACTTGCAGGCACGGAATCAATTACCACAGGATGTTCGCCATATGACGCCATATAGTTGGCCAAAAAATCTTCATTCACCTAACGTGGCACATTTACGTGGAAGAAAATACGACAAAAAACTGCAATGGTTCATTACTAGACTGTCCTGTAAAATAGACGAGTTGCTAAATATACAATCAGTTGCATATTCCTGTCAAAGCAGGCTTGAATCTGGTCAACTGCTGTCAAGGTATCTAGCATTCAAACATATTCTTCAGTCGAAACCTTGACCAGGTAAATCAACTTTCACAGTTCAAGTTCCACTTATTTTTGACTGCCATAGTCAAAGGTTCAGCGTATACAGTGATGAAGTCTTGCATCGATGTACAGCAAGTTTATACTACCGTAAAGCTATGAATGGGAAAAACAGTCAAACTGAACACTAGAAACAAGAGGTCGGTGTCTGCATGATGGGTAAAAAAGAAGGGAAAAGTATTTGTTATTTTTCCACAGAAGTAGTGAAAAGAATTTTTACGGATGAACCTGCTGGGTAATAATATCAATAGCTCGGATCACTGTACATCCAACCATTATGACATTCAAGCCTTGTATCCAAGGAAAGACACCTTTGACATCTAAACAGATGACAACTGATCAGTACTTTCCACCAATTTGCCTAAATGCTGACAAAACTTTGCTTAAACTTTGACGAAGTTGACTTTAAGAACAACTACTAGCCAAAGGCAATCAGAAGCAAAATTATTTCTTTTACTGCCAATGGGACCTCCTGTGTTTTCAGCGACGATCAAGATGCAGTTGTCATATTGCCAAACTACAGCTGTTTCACCTATCCATTATTCCAATTACTGGATATGTATCAGGACCATACCTGGAAATCCCTCAGACACTTCTTTCCGCATGCGTAAAGTAGTTTGCTTCTGAAGACTGTAATCACTTTCTCCAGAATGAAAATCTTGATGAACCGACAGTGCTTCAAACAACCAATCGCATGGAATGAAACGCAACTTTGAAGTTAACAAATTTCACGCAACATTTACGGTGCTCTCTTATCATTCGAGGATTATAGCGAAATGCCACCTGCTGTACCAGCCTGGGCTAAAGACAAAGACAACAGGCTTGATGGAAACAAGCAGTACATGTGCAGAAACTTTCACATATTAACCGGAAAGTAATCTATCCATAACGGTAGGCCTACGTTCTGGTCCCTTTCTCTGCAATACTGCGACATTGAGCTAATTTTCTGGTATCTTATGAGTTTCTACATCGTTAAAGGAGCAAGATAACTTTTTGAAAGTCTGCGGCTCTTCGGATTTCGGCACACCTGCCGAATCTGAGTCTAACTCCATTAGCACAGCCCACACAGGTTTTAACGTCAGCTGAACGAGAAAAAGAGTCAGGATAAGGGTTTAGCAGACACCCAGCTTTGCAATTCGAGTTAAACTTGTCTACTTTGCTAACAAACTTCATTATTTGCAACTGTGATGAGACACTGAAAAAAGCAATGAATGCTGCGCTAACAGCAACCGAACGGAATTTGCAAGACAAAACGTTTAAAACTTCCGATGTACTTGGCAAAAAATTAGGATGAACATTCCGGCTGGGGGAATCACTACAGCAACGCATAGAATAATTACTGACCTCAAGTCCTTAATATCTTCAAGATTTTAACAGATACTCTAATAACTGCTGCCATCTCCTGCAATTTTAAAATGAAGTATGAGGTACAGTTCTTTCAAGTTCTGAAAAGCATAGATAGTTGTCGCATACACAGCGTTTCTGAACACCGCAGTCGTGGCTACAGTTGTGTTCGCAACCATCATAATGAGGGTCTGCTCTGGGATCTACGCCAGCTGCCGTAAAGATCATAACGAAGACCAGTGAGATACCTATCTTCCGGGTGGAATCATGTTACTAGTCGCTTAAAGGATTTACGAAGTTATACTGCATTCTTTTATATATATGGGAATCATGTTTTAATGGCATCTAACACGATGCGTAAGTAATAATAAAATCCAACTGCCTGACACTGCTAAAGCACAAGATTATTGTCTGATCATGCAATGTTGAAAGTGACAATATCTCCTATTTTACAAAGTTCTGATGAAATAAGGGAAAGAAAAACAAAATTCTGTAATCGCTGGAATGTCGGTCTTCTCTATGCTTTCATGATGGGGTCATTCTGGCATTTTTGTTTATATGAGATTAATTGTGGATGTGCTGTTCTCTCTGGAATGTTGGAAGCTCTGTCTGACGAGTCTGTCTCCGCGACCCGAAAGGAAAAGCTCTGATGGAAGATGAAGATGTGCCGATCTACATTTCCATATCATCAGCCATGAATGCTTCCTGTTTTAAGGCAGAGTCGATAGCAGCCACGTAGCAAGCATAATGTGTAGTCTCCTGTAATCCGTTTCAGGGGGTGGTATTCATATATCAACTTCAGAAGGAAGAGAGGCGAATGACCCTGTCCCAGGCTCGAACCCGGAATTACTTGGTTAGTAGTCCGTCACTCAACCGACTGAGTAACCCTGGTCTGAGGCAATGTGTGGTAAATTCCTTCCTCAGCGGAATTTGTGGTTAAGACAAAGATTGCCGTTCGCCGGAATCGAACCAGGCACCTTCGGATTTCGAGACCGGCCTCGTGCGCTTTACCGCTACGCCATGAATTGGCGAAGCGTTACCATGTGAGAAGGCATTAGTTTGATGCTAAATATTCGAAACGACACACCTGTCGGCGGCGCTAGGCCTTTTAAGTGAGCGCTAGTTTTGGTTAACGGTGAAAGCTGTTTATACGCATTAGTATTACACTGAAAGATAAACGTTAGCTTTATTCACTGCAAGCAGTATGATGCAATAAGAGTTAACCCGATCAAAGGACAGCAAAAAATACACAGAGTTAAAAGAAAGTTTGGAGTAACTTTATCAGACTGAATGAACTATTCGTTGCTTAAACAGAATTGACAACAAATTTTAGTTTTCAGCAGATAAAACGCCAACTTCGCGTCTTGCTGTCCAAAAGTTTGTTGGTGCTGCCATTATCATAAATAAAGGACCACATTCATCGCTGTCATTGTGAAATTAAATTAACCAAACCTGACTGGCGAATTAAGGTATAAAGTTACTGTAAATTCTCTAACGCTTCGTTTCCAACTGTTGAGAGGTATGAACCATTTAATGCATAAGAAAAACAATGCGTAACTACAACTGTGAGAATCACAGGAGCGCATACCTTTGGAAAGTAGGCGCGTTTCGCTTCGTCCCATTCGTAAATAGTGCCGTCGCTCGGATCGGTGTATGTCCTCGTGGTCGATGCAGTCTGGGAGTCATTCGCAGCAGCGAGACGACTTTTCTCCAGGTTTTCTTGCTGCAGCTGGTACTCAAACTCATCGAGTTCTTGCTTAGCATTTTTATCGTCGCCCTTTGAAGCAGCAGACATCTCTTGAGAACAGCACTGCTTCTCAACGAAACAGTCTGAGTAATCTTTGTCACTCTGCGCCCAGCAATTCGACGACGCGTCCCACCGATAGCTGCAACCACTTGCCGAATCCCAGTAGACCCACGCGCCGTCAAAGTATCTCATGTTGGGGTTAGTGTCGGACGCCGAACTCGCTGATTCCGACTGCCGAGCACTTGAAGTTTCCCCTGTACCTGTGACCTCAGGTGATGCATCAGAAGCACTGGTTACTTCTTTCTCGATTCCATAAGCATCACAAGCCAAAGCGCCCAGCTTAGCGTCGTCAGGAACGCTCATATTTCCAACAACACGCTGCCGCCGCAAGTCTTCAAGAAAAGCCGCGCAGCAATTATCAGCCTTCCACTCTTGCAAAACTGTAGCAACTATTCAAGTTTTGTACTATCTGAAGCCGCAAACAACTGCATTTTCTCAGTTCAACACATTTTACCTCAGACATCAGCTTAGAGACGGCACAGCCATATCCATTTAAACTCTATTACGGTAATTTCAAAGTAAGAGATGGTAAAGTTCAATCGTCAGTTTACGCTAATTTGACATATCTAATCACAATGCGATACAAACATTTAGAATTTTTCTTTAATGAAATAACAACAGGAATGAAGCTAAATTTTAGCTATATGCCCTTCATGGTATTGAAATTTTCGAAAATTATGCCAGTTCGGTCGTCACCCGGGTTACCGAGTGCGGCGCAGGCTGCTAGAGGACTGATGAAGGCTGGAAAAAGTCGCCGATAAGGACCTGCTCATCGTTGCTGGCAGCTCTGGGCGCAGCACAACAACGGCTAACGAAGATCGACGAAAAGACGATGCAGAAAACAATCAACAACGGAGTCGCTACCCGTTCTGAACGGAGGAGGCAGGCAGCACAATGCCATTATAGCACCTCAGAAAAGGCTAATCTAGAATGGTAACGCCAGTGGGGAGATTACTGTCGGAAATTCGAATATATCCCCGCTTAGAGGCAGAGGCAGAATAAATCCTCACGATTTAATTGATGCGACCATAAAGTAAAAACTCTACATAGTTGGACTCTTGTCAACGAAGCGCCAAGGCTCTGGAATCTTGAACCTCTTCCGATATTCTACTCAAATGTCGATATCATGACGCACGGTCATGTCAGTGTATGTGTTCTAATAGAACCGAACCTGGCTCATAGAATCATCGAATGGAAACCTATCGGTGGAAGGGTGGCAATCCATGAAGCTACAAGGGGTTAAAGCGTTTATCTTGTTAAAGCTTTATTCGCCAAATTTCAAGGCAGAATATAGCTCCTTCCTTGAAGAAGTGGCGTGTGCTCTGAACGAAGCGCCGAATACGGAATCCCTCATGCTCACAGGCGATCTTAAGCGGATCTGGGTATTCTGTAAAAGATTGAAAGGCGCAATTCGGAAGAACGACCATAACGACCTGAGCAATAACTGCATAATGCCGTTGCGGTTATGCGCAAACAACAGACTAAAACAAACATCTTCATCGTGCATGGAAACGTGCATCAGCATATCTAGGATAGGGCAGCTTGTTCACAGAAGTCGATGATCGACTTGATAAACGCCTCGTCTGACTTACGACGCTCTGTAATGAATGTTCACGTTAAGAGAAGCGCAAAGCCGCCAGCCGATCATCACCTTGTTGTTGGCGCGCTGCGCTGTAATAAAGGGAGTATTGTAAAAGATCATGTCGCAGGTGCAACCAGAGAATCGAATAGGAATGATTATATTCGGTGGATAGAATAGCGAGTTTGCAATCGACATTTCAAGACGGTTTGAACAGATCCCCTCGTTGATGACCACTGATGTGGAAACCGACTGCGAGCTTTTTAAGAGCTACATACTCGAGGCCGTAGCCGAATGCTCCGGACTCAAACGGTTTGTGCTGCTGCCTGGAGGTCAGAAAAGATCTTTCTGGTGGACACGAGAGGTACAACTGGCAGTTAAAGAGAAGAAAGCAGCGTTCAAGAAATGGTTTAGAAACACGGAACCATCTGCTCGCGCGCGATATGTCGAGGCATGCAGGACGACAGCCATAGCAGTGACGAAAGCCAAAGCTGATTCTGGGAGAAATTCAGTTAGGTGTTGGAGTCGAATTTGCAGAGGGCAAACAAGTTGTTCTGCTACACCATCTGCCGGATCCGAGGTGAAAACAAGAGCACTTTAAAGTCTTAAAAAACAGATCTGGACAACCTCTTACCGAGGATAAGGCCATTCCTCAGAGATGTAGTGAGTACTTTGAGGAACTCCTTAACCCCGAGCAATCGCCGGAAGACTCGCCTGTAAAGCAGCAGGGAAATGATATTACAATTTGTTTATATGAAATTACACAAGCTGCAGAAAGCTTGAAAAGTGGAAACGCTGCTAGAATTGATAAAATCTGCTCCGGAATGCTCAAAGCATTGGGGAACAAGGCACGAGCTAGATTGCATGTGTCGGTCAAACTGCAATGGCTTAGCGGCAAACACTGCCGGACTAAAGATCAGGGATTGTTGTGCCCTTGTTCAAAAAGAGACACTACAGGGAAAAGAGGCACCGGGGAATAACCCATTCTAAGATGCAAGAAGAACAGTTTGGTTTCAGGGCCGGTCGAAGCATCGCTGGCCATGTAATTGCCCTGCGCCAGATTTTTGAGAAATTGTGGCAGTTCGCCCATTCGGTTTACATGTGCTTTTTGACTGAGAAAAAGCCTATAACCTGATTCCGCACAGCAGTCTGTGGTCCTGTCTGCGAACATACGGGATCCAGTCACTGTATTCTGATAGCAGGTATTGCGTCAGAGTAAGTGGCATTAGGTCGAATCCTTTAAAGTGGCACTGGTCTCCGACAAGGCTACGTCCTGTCCCCTCTCCTATTTGTGCTGTACATGGATAGAATAGTCAAAAGTAGCCAAGGCGATGAATGTATCGGTGTAGGTGATGTGAATGCTAGAGGGTTGCTGTTTGCAGACGACCTTGTTTTATAATCATCTTCTGAAACTGGTCTACAGTGCTCTCCCTAGAAAAGTTCGCAGCAAAGTACGAAGTAGTTGGATGTGTGTGAACGCATCTAAAACGAAACTCTATTTCCTTATCGTTCTCTTTCCGTTCCTCTCTTCAGATCAATGGAGAGGCAGTGGAGCAGGTGGAGAAGTTCAGGTACCTCGAAGTGGTTCCTAGCGGTGGTGACAAATTTGGGGAAGTGATCGACTGACGGATTGGAGTAGCCAGTGGCGTTCAGCGGGAACTTGCCCGAACTACTCTGACTATAGCAGAGCTCAGTCTAAAATCTAAGGTCTCGGTATTCAAGTAGATCTTTATCCCTATGCGTACGTACGGTCATGTGTGGTGGAGTATTATTGGAAAATTTGAAACCTGGGTTCAAGCGGCTATAAAGGGCTTTATAAAACGAGTCGCCTTACGAATCTCGATACGATCCGAAATATTTACATCCGAAAGAGTCTTGGTGTACAGCCGCAGCTTCGTCAGGGAGAAGTCACAGCCAGGGCAGTTTGGGCATGTGTTGCGACTGCCTCCAGGGAGTTAGGCAAAACGGCATTTCTTGCCCAACTGACCAATATATGTATATATTACATATATACAGTGCCTTGGTAAGTCACAAATGGAAAGATAACGCACGAAATGTTCTTTACTTAGGGACATCTGATATTTCGGACCAAGCTCGATCTGTCTTCAGAGTACAATGACAAAGGCACGCAATATTCTCGTGCGTGTCTGGTTGACCCGCATGAGTAATGGTGCCGCGTTTGCTTTCTGGCCTTAATCGGCCGCCTGATGTTTGCGGTCCATGTACCGCTGACGTCTGTTCCAAGGTTATGACTGATGCAGTTGGTTGCTCGGATCAATAGCACTTCCTTAACTTTGCGGGAAAGATATCACTGTTCACGCGCGACAACTTTCATTCTGTCCCACGATATATTGTGTTGGTGGGTAAACAGCATGTTCCACAATGGCAGAATTTTTCTCGCATTTGCCTTTATAAGTTCAGGGTTTATTGTCTATCTCCGACCTCTGCCGACTTGCTGTTGACCCCTTTCTCTAGCATCAGCGTTTTTTCACCTGATGAGATTCCTATGTGGCCTCTCTTCCTTTCATCAAAGTGTTACCCATTTTGCTTACGCAAAGTGAACCACAGGAGCACGGACGTTGGTACACCCAACCGGCTTTCTGCTCTTAGGTTTCTGGGTCTTGAGGTGGCTCAGTCGGCTGCGTAGAGTTGCGGAAGTTTTGAATATCAGGTTGAGTCCGGACGCAGATCGAATACGAAGCAAATTTTTGCTCAGTGGGTGAACATATGGCAAGGTAACGTAGTTTTTATTATCAGGTGAGCGGAGAGAAGCCATAACTTGCCAAGCCTTCATTAAAAGTCTTCATCAGATAGTCGTTCTTTTTTGAGCGTCGACCTGATGAGATTTAGTTTTTGGCGAAAATCATCATCTGTTGTACATATCTTCCGGCCTCTTTGAGAAGTGTATTGACGACACCTTTCTTTACGCAATCTGGATGATAAGAAGAGTGACGTAATTACTTATGAGTATGCGAAACATCGTAGTCATATATCCCTGCTGATGGTGTCTTACCTGCAGACCTAAAAAAGTATAGGGTGCCGTTTTCTTCTTTCGATATAGTGAAAACGATTAGGCTTGGGAATAGGTTATTTAGATGTTCCAAAACGGCGTTTCAGTCCCAGTTTTACAGAAGGCGAATATGTCCCGTTGGCACTCAGATTGCCTTATCTCATGCTGTTTTCTGCGCTGCATCCTATATGCTTCTCATGTACATCTGAAGAAATGTTGACCCGGATGTTCGACGGAGCAAAACCTGCTAATGCTGCTGAATGAATTAAATCCACTCACTTACAATTGATTGAGGTGACTACTCAAAGAATCACTGCGATAAATCAACTGCGCTTCCCAACCATAATCTCAATGAACTGTCGATCTCTTTCAATAAGATTGACGAATTGACTTGGTTGATTTTAGACGACTGTTCCTACCGAGTTTCAGATGTCATTTGCCAAAAATCGTGGCTCCATGATGACAGCGACTCCGGCCTTTCATCGTTCAACCGATATTTCACCTTTCGAGCTGATTGCATTGACTCAGAGAGGCGGTGGAACACTCGGATTTAGGAACATTTGTGCCCATCCCCGGTTATTGAGTTGTCATACTCAAAAGACGGCACTGAAAGCGTGATCTCGACGCTAGCATGCTATGATGCTATTGTAGAAAGCCGTGATTTTATGCAACATTTATATTGCACCCACATGCATGGCAAGCATGATGTTGGCCTTCGTCAGCATCTTCAGTACAAAATTTGACCCTAAATTAACACTTCTTCATGCAGCGTCATTTACTCACGGACACTATTTATTTCCTGACCCATGCGGCAGCGTTTCTCCATCACAGTTTCGTTAGTGACACAAATATGTTTTGGGTAAAACAGCACATTCCTCCGCCCTCGTCCAACCACTGCGTAATAATAATTTTGCCTCGTGTCTGTTTGCAGGACAGTCAGAAGGAACCCCTTAGAAAGCATCGACCGTGTCACAACAATGCCTTACATCTACCGAACATTTGCTTTGATTTCGATCGGAATTCGACGAAACAGATTGAACGATCATTGACGAAGTCTTCTTGATTACAAAATGGCCGCCGTGTCGACTCACTTCAACTTTGTTTACAATTATTTCTGTCTCCCCGAGAAAGTTTTCACTTCCCTTAGGCACCATTCATCGCATCTATTCAAAAACTTACGTTGTAAAATGGAACAAGCACACAAAACCGGCAGGTTGGCACTCTGAAAACAATGCACTGGTTGGACTGCGGACAAATGAAAGAATCTACACACAACGATTCTTTTCCCCTTACATGACGTGCACGAACATAACTCATTTTGTCTGCATTATGAAAATCGCGATGAAAGTCTCTCTTGCTTTACTCATCACGATACACTTTCCCCAGCTGAAATCCTTAAATGCACTAAAATCGACACTCGTCGCAGCTTCCGTCGACTAAGCAAATCTGCCGCTACAGGATCTGATCAGATCTCATCATCAGTCTTACTTGATTATCCACAGAACCATGTGGAATTTTACGGACATTTTCAACAACTGTATCGACTGTGGAACGTTGCCAAAACTGTGATCGACTGTGAAAATAACACCTTTGCCAATAAAATTCTGAACATCTGGACTGGGGGAAAATAGACGCGCACCATTGTCGTCGACAACACTAAAAGGCTTCGGATATCTGCTACTCCGTTGATTTTCGACGCAGCAGGAAGGCGTTTAGATCCTACGCAGTTCGGCTTCAAATGTCATTTGGGTGCAACCGATGCTCTCATACGGATCGTTTACCTCATTGCCAAAGAGCTTTCATCGGGGAAGACTCGTGTGAGCGAATTACTGGATTTTTCTCGATTAAACACCTTACCCATGGGCAGACTGCTCATTTGCTTGAACCGGCTCAACGTTGATCCAAAGGTCATTCATATTTTGGCCATATATTTATCAAGCCGGTGACAGTTCGTTTCAAATCGCGCCGTTCAGTCGGCACTGAAACCTAACTGTTTGGATGTCCGTCAGGCTATTTTTTATTTTTAAAATGAGTGCCGGGCTCGCGAACTCAACTACAGTACAAAATATGAGTACCCCGGGATCATTTCCTCTGTGAGAAGCGTCCATTATATGCTGAAATATGCGAAAAATTTCGAAAGAACTGTTGAGGTGGGTCAACTCCAACGGACTTGTTCTCAACAAACAGAAATTCGTGGTATGCACATTCGCAGCTCGAAACATACACAGTGAAGTTTTGTGGGATGCCTCGATTATGTCCAGTCGTCTCGAGCAGAAATTGGTAGAACGGGACCTTAGTGTCGTCTACTTGGGCTTGATCATAAATGACAAATTGACAGAGAGTAGAAAACCAGAACGGGTTGCAAGCAAGCTGCGGAAATCACCGTTAGCGGTTTGTACGAACTTGCATCATCCCCATGATTAACAACATGGATCCCGCATATTTTGGATGGAGGGGGTCTCAATGTAAGAGATTTCACAATTTTACGACATTGGATTAGATCACTAGCGCGTGCAAATGGACTCCGTTTCCAAGATTTTACCTCATCGTTGCAATTTCGAGCACAGTGAGCTTCGCTAACAAAATCTTCAGTGACGAAGAGCATCAACTATAATATAATATGCTTAAAGGACGTTTTCTATGTGATCGGACTCGTTGGAATTTCGTCTGCATACCGGCGAAAACAAAGGCCTTTCGTAGATCGGTTATTCCTCACCTGCTGTGCTTCTTAATTCATCCCAATAAGATTAAAACCAGTCTTAAACAAATTCTCCATTTTGAAAATCGCATCTAAACACATGAGAAGGTCTACGTTTACCTGTTTTCAGCAGAATTCCATATGCACTGTTGTATATGCGAAATGAAGTAATGCCGCTGAAGAGCAATTATTCCTCTAGCTGTTAGAGCGTCATAAACTTGAACTTATTATCTCTCGGCTTTCGTAAACCTGTTCCAGCGAGTTGACATTTTCTTTTAAAATGACAATTGCCTCATGAACACTTATGATCTCTTCGGCCATTAATGCCAACAGTCATGTCCGTATATACGGAGCTCGATTCTATTAACAATTATGAAGTTATCTCTCAACTACGTATTTAATCAGTTTCCAACTCGACAGACACTTTAAGAAACGCCTTTTGATCGAATCTCTGGAGAGATCATGAAAAATAGATTATTGAAGCACATTTACACAATTATTCGAAGGCGTGGCAGGTTCTGGTGTCTTCAGTTTTTCAACAGCTGAAAATAGCTTGTAGACGAAGAGTTAGATTCAAAGCAATATTATACATGGCCTCTACAGGACTTCTGTCTAAATCCTCGAAAATCGAGGTCTGTTTCGAAGGCTCCAGCAAACTAAACTGCTCACAAGGGTCACCATCGAGGACATTCTAAAATCACAGAAATGGAAAGTAATGGAAAGGACATGAAGGTACGATGCAGCTAATCGACGGCCACCAACCTATCTTGACGGGCAGAGGTGGTTGCGACCGCAAAC
>UZAM01010898.1:1864-15905 GCA_900618415.1 Soboliphyme baturini | reverse complement strand
AAACTATTTTGGGCTGCTTTCCATCTACAGTGCAATTACAAAGTGAATCTGCCCTCAACGTTTGTTTCACCAAAATGAAAGTGATTAAGTTTTAATTAAGTGCAAAGTAGCGAACTTACTTTGCAATCCGAAACTCCTACTGCATTATTAATCAGTTTCTCGCTGTAAACGCATGTTATTCGTCTATTTCTGACCCATTTGTACCACCTGAAAATTGTCTGTTAGACCGTCTAGTTTTCCCTGCCAATCATATATGAAAGATATAGACTGGTTAAGACTAACTAAGATAGAAATTCAGCGTTATAACATATTGTCACCGCTTGACGTTCCATTAACCAACAGAATGGCTCAGTATTAGCTGATTAGATTGTAAGTCAGTTGATTTTCTTCATCTTAGCAGAGGTGTTATCACCAACCACCCCCTGCAACTGTTTTGTAGGATATGCCACTGGTAGGAGTTAGCTTCTCGTTTTTTTTGACAAATGAAGGCACTGCATTAATCCGCTCTGCAAGGTAGTACCATGTCATCTAGCAGCGTTAAATCGTAGCGTGACAGATCTTTTGACTGCTGCACTGACAATGTAGACAAAGCTGCACTGCCTTCTGCTAATATAAACAGTATAAAGAAGAGCACAATCTTTGGTAATTCTACGGTCACAAGCATGACAATATCAAAGAATTATTTGATCCCACCGTTTGAAGGTTATCAATCGAATTACGCTTATTATAGCTTATTCAGATAGCGTAGCAAATAACGTAGAACTGCTTCTCTCACTGGAAGAATCCTCACCATTATCTATAATTAACCAACAGTAGGAATGTCGAAACGATTTAGGCGAGGAAAGAAGTCTTCTATTACTGGTAGATTTCTGCCTTTGTTGGTAATTTTTCTCTACCTGGTTTAATTCTCGATAGTCGTTAATTCAATACTTGCCTAGACCACCTTTCAGCTTTTTATTTAGACGAATATTATCGAGAGGTCGCAAAACCACGATCTGTACCAAAAGTATTACACTGGTAGAAATTACAGTAAATTATAAAATGCATTCTTAACATCAATAGACGAATGGCCAACGTTATGACAGTATAAAAGCATTAGAATATGTAATCAAACTTGTTCTGCAAGCATCAGTCCAACTTAAGCAATTGAATTCGACACGATTCTAAATGTAGAACAGTTTTATGTGAGAATCACACTTGGTAACGTCCGTCATGCATGATCTGAAACAATTCAGTCAGGACGTTTGCGGTTGAGGATTTTTGTACGTCGATGGCTAAGTCTCTAAAATGCATCAGATGGCTCATTCTTTGCGACATCCGCAGGATATAAAAGCAAATGATTCGGTGCCAGAGTTATAGATGGACTCCTGTCATCCTCTGTTGAGAGGGATTATGATGTGCTGTATGTATTGGCAGAAAGTTATTGAACTGGAGTGGTTAAGGTAATATTTCTTTATATCATCCATACAGAATCGTTTCGTTAGTTCTTCCGTCATCCCACTGTCACTTAACGTTAATTCTATGTGCGGAACAGAGGCATCACACTGAAATGACTTTGTCATGCTTACTTTGAGTTTCAAAAGTATGCAATGATCCTAAGTCGTTTTGTTTAGCTTTCTAGTAGGAGCTGTCTTAAGGACTTGTTAAATGTGGTTCGGCAGGCCGTTCCGGGGATTTACGACTAAACTACAACGTTACAGTTTCCAATAGAGAATTTATGTTGAATTGTATTATTTTCTGTGATATGAACTCTAATTCTTTGGCAGTTCTTGATGATGAAAACCCCATAAGCAGTTTGCAAGGTGTAGCTCAATCTGATGCTTAAATGAGACAAACATTGACCGTTAACGATCATGAAATAAATCTCCTCGTCCATTATACCAATTCAGAGTGACGTTAGGAAAAATCAGTTTAAATTATCTCCTGAGGAATTACTACCTCTTATGACAAAGTTTTTTAATACCGTTAGAACTCGTCCATCAGACAACGTGTGGATGTTTACACAAGATGCAATCAATCATTTTGACGTGAAATTCATTGTATATGTGTATGCTGTCAGAGGCTGATTTATCATGGAATCAAAGGGTACAATTCTTGGCTCATTTTTCATAGCATAGCAAAAGCATAATATGAGAAAAGTACTGTTGATTACATATCATTAATGACGTTATTCAAGGCCAAGTGACAAAAAATATGACACCACATAACTAACGAATGAGAAATTGTCGTTATCACTGACTAAGGATGAAACAGCCAAGTTAGAATTAGCAGGTTTTGAAGCGAGAGTACGAACTGACTCTTGTTAAGATGCCACGAAATTTCTGCATTGTCCTGTGCATCCAAATACAGCAGAACTTATTTGACTCTGGTATTGGAGTTCATGACATGTAGGATGATAAGTTTTAATGCCATGAATGGGAAGCATTATACTTTCCCCATTGATGCACGATTGAAGCGGCGTAGTGACACCGTCCTTTTGCTTCTAGTCACCTAGAGGACCAAGGTCACAGCTCCATGGTATCTGATCGGGAGTTTTACCTAAAATGTTTTTGGTCAATGCAATCCTAAGTTCATAAGTTTACAACATACGTAGCAATGTCCGGTCATCTCATGCCCCTCCTCTTGCCCGCTCAGCCTCCTCCACTTCAGCTATTACAGATTCAAAGTCCCTTCAGCAGTGTTCTATCCTTGATTAGGAATCGGTGAAAAACCGCTGTCGAGCCGTATACAGTAAAGAGATAAATGTACGCTTATATGAATCTTCATATGAATTGCAGAATTGCTTTTTGCGCACATTTTATTGATCTTGGCCTTTTCGCATAGTCGTAAGCATCGTTGCATGGGGAATAGATCAATTGTGCACAAGGTGCACTAGCGTCAGATTGCTTGATCATACACTTCGCCCATTCTGGCACGACTACTGCGTAACAAAATGCAGTTCCTATTATTTACGATTGGTCACTTGATTCTCAGCTAGTTGCACAGAAACACAGAATGAATTCTTTATTCAAGAAAATTAGCAGTTTCAATGAGAATGTTTTACGCTTCGTCTGGATTCTAACCGCGCATGCCTGTAGTGAGAAGAAACTCTATTTTCTTCTGCGACACAACCTCACACCTACTATCAGAAATCACTATTCATACAATGCTTCATGGATTATATCAGGAAATAAACTAATGAACTTCAATAATAAGATTATCCAAAACTTTGCATCGCTTTGAAGATATTTTAGCTTGGAACTTCTGTTTTCACAGTTATCCTAATTCATATTTTTCAGTTTGCTACCCAGAGACGTGTAAAGTTAAAAATAAGAATCTGCTGTTAAATCAAACCTTAAGTGCAAGCCACTGCAGTGCGATTTTGGCGAACTTCAGATATGTGAGATGCTGTAAGCGTCATTGCTATCAATATTGCGCATTTTGAAATGATTTCCTTTGGGTCAGACACCAGCAAGACGTAGAAGTATCTAAAATATTTGCATGCATAAATCTATTATGTTACGGTCCCTGTTATGTTCGATGAGTGTTGTTCGCTGGATATTTCAAATTTGTAGCCATTCTTTGATTGAAAACCGAATTTCGGTTTAGTCGACTGCGATCATTGCCAATCAAAGATGTAAACACTCACTAGATTAAAGGGTTTGCAAAATTGCTCGTTAAACAGTGTCAAGGCAACTCACGTGATTAGTTGAATACGAACTGCATCAGAATGAAAATTTGACCCTATAGCTAAATCGAATAATGAAAATTTCAGTTTTCAAATTTCATTATCCGACTCGGTGAGAAAATATGTGTAGTGCAAATGATAGATGTACATCGATTGGTTAAAAATACCACTATAGCGAAGCTATGACAATTTGTGACAGATTATTATTCAGGGATAATCATATAGATGGAACAAATTTCTAAGATTTCAAGTAAGCATGAAGTATGCAAGATTAATATGCAAGATTTACAATTTCAAACAGATAGCAACCGTGTGCATCGAGTAAAACTTACATGGTAACTGAAAAGTATATAACTGGGTAACACCGATGGACGAGTCGCTTTCTAATGCACACAATGAGTGGTAATTAAGAGAGAATGCATTTCACTACAGTGCATGTGTATTTGTTTGTTGAGATAATCAATTTGAGCCGTTTGCATAACCCAATCTCTCTGGTTTGTGATGCCTGTTGTATTCGCAGCTTGACAACACTTTTCCTCTAGGGCACAGACTATTGTATAGTAGAAGGAAAGATTTCTTTGTGGATGTTGATCGGCCTCTACCTTGTTCTCCTGTGTTTTATGCTGAATTCCATGTCGATCTCTCTCTTATTTCAGCTCCCAAGCGAGGAGTTCTTGCTCTATGTTTAACTAATTTCTCTGACAGAACAAACCTCTTTTATTGTCACAGCTACTGAAGTAAATTATCTCTCGAACGGAACTCCTTGCGTGATACTAATATTTAACTTCTATAATGCCTCGAAGCCAACGCTGCTGCACGCAGATCAACCAACCGTCGTTCCTACTCCTTCGTTAAAACAACTGTCTTCATGCTATACAGTTCAACCCATGACATCACCGAGGGAAGTTGCAGACGGATTTTTGTGGAACACATCTACTCTTTTCTTAGCCAGAATACTCGACAGGTATTCTCAAAAGCACTCGAGGCTAAGGCAATCCTAATGTTTAACTCCGGCTAGATGGCACTCTCGTTGGAGGTGATGGATCCGAGATACTTAAATTGGTCAATCTCCTTACGCGCTTCACTTCCTTGTCCCATTTTGTACATCAGCTGTGTCGGATCGATTTCTCATGATCATTGACTTTAATACGTTCAAGAAACGACCGGCTTTTGCATCTGCTGCGCGTGCTGCAACCAGTTTGGAGCTATGAGGGAAGAGAACACCGAACCAAAGCGAAAAATTTTTTTTAGACAGACTTTATGTGCACATGGGCAACAGCTGCCTACGATGACTCTTCTTCATCTTCGATCCCCTCATTTTGTGCGACATGGTCATTTCACCAACGGGGACTGATCCTTATAAGCAGTTGCAGATCCTTTGAAAAGGTTGAATATCAATCAGCGTTCGTAGTTGGCTGCATAGCACTTACAGTACAAATTGCCTTCCATAAAGACGTCCGGCTGTTAGCTGCCGGCACCTTCCTTCCTACTCTGCGCGGAGGGGGGATAGAGCACTTCCGGTCTGTGGATATATGCGCAATGTCTCGTATTTTATTGTCCCACGCGTCCGGTCGTTTGTGGGGTGTGTCTGACTGCCTCCGCGGTGCATGTTGCAAAACGAAAGAATTCCATATGCTGATATGAGTCCACCACGGAGCGCATTTCTGTTCTCCATGGTCACGGACGCCATAACTGAGGATCTACAGGAACCAGTCCAATGCTGTATGCGCCATGCATATGACATTGTGCTATGCAGCGGAAGCGCAGAAGCTGTAGAATCTAAACCCGAGGCATCGAGAACAGTGTTGAGAGGAACTACCTTCTACTCAACAAAGGTAATCTGAATACATGGTGGGCTATTTCAATGGGGAAAACAGGTTGAATTCTTAGGGATCGTGCTGCTTCAAATCCAAGAATTCAGTTACCTTGGTTCCATCCTGCAAGATAACACGGAAGTCAACGAGGTAAGAAATCGGTCGACAAAAACTTGGCTTCAATGGAAAGAAGTGAGCGGAGTACTGTGTGACGAGAAGGTATCCATCAGACTGAAAGGGAAGGTTACAGAAAGATAGTAAAACCGGTGCTTCTGTACGGAGCGGAATGTTTGGCTACCTTGAAGAGACACGAGAGAAAGCGGAGCATGCTAGAAATGCGAATTATCAGATGGATATGTAGTGTCAATAGTATGGACCAAATCCGAAACAGCTTCATAAGGGGCACTTTAGGCGTAGCACCAATTTCAAAAAAACGTATTGAAAGCAGGTTCCATTGGTTCAGTCACGTGAAAAGATGACCCATCGAGTGCGTTGGAAGTATGTTCCAAAATCTGATACTGCCGTGAAAGAATAGAACAAACGGGGAAGACCAGAGAATGCTCAGCGTGATGTCGTGAAAAATGATATGAAACTGCGAAGAGTTCCTGAAGATATAACAGAAAAATGTGGAGGAGGTTGACTACATTTGCAGACATCTGTTAAATGGAACATGCTAGAAAGAAGAAGTCAGTAAAGGGACAAACTCAGATGTGAGAGATGGGGCTAGATTATTGATTGTGAACTCGTCAAATATCCTTCTGAGGCAACAAGATTAGTGCCAGGAGAGGGACAGGAAATGGAATAAACGCCACAGCAATCATTTTACTGCAGGTAAAGCCTTGAAGAGAAGATATATTTTTTCCCTCAATAAAAATATCATATGCAAATAACATTGTATAAAGAGTGAAGATGCTGTAACATTTTGAAATCGAAGACGAAATTTGTTGGCATTTAATTCGAGCAGTAAGTCTGTAAGTTTAAGTTTCACGAACTAATGAACGAGTGAAGACTTATACTTCACTTTTATTTTGGAACAAAGAAGCCAATCTGATAGTGGCACTTCAGACATGTTCCATGAATGAAGACTACCAATGTGTCATCTAATTACAGAAATGTAATGGAGACTGACATTTGAATGTCCATAAACTTTCTTTATCCGGTAAGTTGAAAAAATTATTTGCCTTTGAAGGTGTGCATCAAAAGAATTTAGTGATGGCTTCGGCTTATATTTCAAATCTTATGTAGAAATTAATGCGCAGTAATAATTAATAAATGAACGCTTGATGATCAGTGAACATCTCACAGAGAAAGTGGATGCAGGAGGAGTACTCTCCGGCAGGTATCATTTTCACCAACGACGAGGAAGTGGAAACATAGATTCCAATATCTAACGGCGAGTTAAGCAGAAAAAGGAAGGCTGCATAGATAAGTTTCCATCACATCTAAACTTTGCTGCTGGATAACAAACTGTCCCGATGAAGAACCTGTTCGACTCATGACCATGACCATGACGTATGACACTGAGCGCTGGTCTACAAACAAGGCTGGCGAAAACAAACCAGTAGTAAATCAAAAGCCTGCGTGTGTTGCAGCTCGCACACCTGTTGATACGACTTTAGGGGTTTGTTTGTTTAGTATTAGTATATAACTCATATCTCACAGAGTTTTTCGCACCATGAAGACGGATTGTATCTGATCTGAAACTCCAGAGATTTTGTGTGCGGTTAACTTATTATTTGATGTTATCCCGCAACAGACTGTTTGCAATTTTAACCTAAACAACTGATGTACAGTAATCAGACATGTAAACATTGAAATTTACCTTTCTATCCAGTTTGCCAAAATTTAATAAACTACACGTATTACAGACTCATAAAAACGGCGTTCGCCGTACAAACGATTGCTCAGTTCTATTTCAGCGAATAATCGCACATTACCTATAAAAGTGTCCTGTAGAAGTATAGGATTGATGATCAGTCATTAATAGCCATTACGGCAGTATATATCGATAGCAGGCGCTTTGTCAGAGTCATTTCGATTACCGTCACTAGCCGATAAGCTGCCACAATTGCAATTACCGCCTCGCGCTGCCATTCCTCGCAGATTCGAGCTTTCCCCATCCAACAGCGGCTTTTGTACTTCTGATATAGACTTTGCACCGTGGAGGTGGGGAACCAAGCAGCCAAGTCCTCACGCGAGGGTTTTAATAAACGATCATCATCGAACATCTCCCGTTGGTGAGGCGAACCACAGGCCCAGTCCACGGTAGATTCTCCTCTGCATTAGAGAAAATGACATTAAGTTGAAATCTTTAACGTTGGCATTGGTCTCCGCCAAAGGTGTTTGATATCCAATCTCTTGTATGTGTCGTAGATGGATTTCATGTTCAGACGCAGTAAGGGTGGTGAGTGTAACTCATTAAGAGATGTCGAGGCCAAGTTTGCCATTTGCAGATGATATTGCTTCGTTGGCATTTTCCAGAGTTGCGGGAAAATTCCCAGACACGTGCGACGTGGCTAGAATGCAAACGTGTGTGAAACTACACGTCTAATGCTTGATCGATCCTCTACTCGCCGTTCTCTACAGACAAATGGCAGAATAGTATAACATTTAGAAAATTTCACATACCCTAGACTTGCGCTGAATACCGATGAAAAAGGGGAGGAAGAAAACGATTGACCAATCGAATGGCCAGCGGATTTCTCCGCTAACTAATCTGAACCGTTGTAACTAAGACAAAGCAAGATCTGAACAAGAAACTGTCTGTATTCAAGTGGATTTTCATCGACCATTGTCATAATTTATGGTATATGAGTGAAAAATGTTGTTGCCGAATACAAGCAGCTGAAATGGACTTCGTGAGTCAAATCGTTGGGTTCACGTGTCTGGATAGAGTCTACAGAATTCAGATATTCGAGAAAGTCTTGCCTTTAGCAGTCCAGCCACTGTTTCATCAGATTGATAAGCACAGCTGCGTTGATTTGGGCACGTCTTGTGATTGCTTTCAGAAGCGAAGGCGAAATCACCTGCTCGTTTGCCAAGAATGACATTGGGCAAATCGATCTATACTTTGTTTCAGATTATCTTCTGCCGAAGTTCAGATGCCTTTGCAAGATTGTGAGCTTTAGAAAAACAGTCTCACACTGCTGCCATTGCGATTTGAAAGGATAAGTAGTGGTAGAAACGAACTAGCAGACTAAAAACCATCCTTGTTAAAATGGAAAGATGAATATGTAATCTTCTGTTGGTAGGGATGAACAGCAAACATATACTGGACCTGACAATGCTCTATTTTGAAATTCCCATATATTGAGCATTAAGATTGTGGAAAACTCTATATTACTTAGCTATTATTATTTCTGGTGAGACTGTATTTCTTTTGATGAAGCCGCTTTGAATGGTATGATATCGCAAGGCAGCTTATTCAAGAGCTTGATTAATCGTCAGTTTTCAGGGTTCGCCTCAAGCCTTGACGTTTTTCCCTTTATCATGCCGTGTCATATTTTTGCCATTGCTTTCGCTACAGGAACACCAAGTCGGACTTGAAAAAGCTTGGTTAAGATCAGGCCATAAATATGCTAAAACCTATTTTAAATCAATTATGTTTAACGCGACTTTTGCTACAGTTCAATATATATTTCAGAATGACGAAATTGGCTACTCCACATTAGTGAATTTTCGTATTTGCCAGTAGTCAATAGGACACATGTTCCAATGATCATGAATGGTTCTCTGCATGTCAAATTGCAAATAAATTCATATCATCGTGATTGTGGATCAGATAACGACACGACACTGCCTGTAATTGTTGCACCACGATTCCTATTAGTTCAGTCTATTTTCTCAGTTTTAAGTAAATTACATAATTCTTTATGCGGATGTGCCATTTTCTGTCACAGTAATGTATATATCGCTTACTCTGCGTATTGCATGTAATCTAACAGGCTCCTCAAATCGCACTAGCTGTTTCTCAAGGAAAACAATTCACAAGTAACTTTACGAAAATAAGCTGACGTGAACAGCGTTCGATGAAGATCGATTTAATGTGATTGGAAAAATTCAGCATATTCTATGGTCATGATGAATAACTCTTCTGTGTTTTTATCATAGCTTCCATTTTGCATCTGAAAAATAACATTCGCTATAGATGATTGAAGGAGGCGTTAGAAAGCAGTCGTAGTTCATGATATTGAATTGCCATTTACTTCCAAGTGTAATAGCTCTGTAGAACTCATAATAAATACTATCACAACGTCTCTTTGAAAGGCGAACAGCAACGCTCATTTCATGCAAACGGATCGGTGATAAAAAATAATTTATAGTGTGTTTACCGTGACGCACGACAAATTTAGTTTCTGTGCAAATGTAATGACCTTTTTCAAACTATTAACTAACTCACAACTGGTATTCACTTACGGTCAACCCTCTCTGTTTTCGCTAACTCATTTTTGTTATGTTTCATCCTAATTGCACCAATAGGATGTATTCCTACTGTTTCCTACAATAATCAAAATTAATCAACCGATTTAAGGCACTTCTTAGGCAGATTACGAGAGCTTGCGAAACTGAAATTATGATTCATAATTCACACCTAGCGTTCGCCGCTTGAATTTATGCATGTCTGAAAATTTGCTTACATGCTGTGCAAGTTCACAAGAACCTGGAAGTTGATATTCTCATGATTCACTTTCACTTGTAGTTATATTATGATAATGTGGGCAACATCTAACGTTTTTCTTTTAAACACAGCTTTGAACGCTGAAATACTTTTTCAAGGAAGAAAGTTGAGCCATGAAAAGAAAATAAGTCAAGAAAACTACAATGCAATTTGACATTTTCCATTCTCGGATAAGAGAATATTTCTGCATTCCGCCTCAGAGAGGTTCACAACCCTGATATTATCCAGTCAGAGTGGCATGTCTGTAGTCGACAGAGATCGTTTAAGTCACATTCTCTCATAGAAGTGTCCCTTCATAGTCTGGCATCGAAACACGTCATGTGTAATTGCTGCTTCTGAGTCACCGTGATAAATGAAATTTGGGCCCTATCAGAGATTTGCTACGACATTCTTGACTAACTCTCTGACTGGTCCAAGTCTTGCTGGTAACGTTTCCTGTTCTCTATATCATTATTTCCTGAGGAATCTTTCGATAATATAACTTAAAGCAACTTATCAGTTGCCACGATGATGCTAGTGGTGTGGTAGACAAATGTGTTGGAAATGAAAATCTATACTACAGCTCAGAAAGCTAACCATTGAAAAATACTTCTAGTCGACCCAACAGAGATTTGTTCGAAGACGTGGTGTTGTTAGACTGATGAAACCGATTCGGCGTATGCCATTTAGCGCAGTTTCTTGAAAACAACTGGAACTTCTTTTTTTCTAAAGTCAATACATTTCATTGTTTTGTTACTGGCAGCGTCAAAGTCGAAGAGTAATTATAGACAGAGTCGTCTTTTCACCGCCATCACAAAAATCGATGTTTCGAATAGTCAGTAATTCGTCTGAGAAATTACCATCTAGACACACAGAAGACTCAATACAAGATTAAATTTCCCAATGCCGAATTTCCACTCGATTTTTCCATAAATTAAAGTTTCCAACTGGTTTCTATCCTTTAGTTCGTTTGTGGATATTTTTTTCTCAGGCAGTGAAAGGAGTTGTTCGAAACGGCTTTGCTACTTAGTTCAACAGTTGCAAAGGATAAATGCTTCAAAAGTGAAATACGAGAAATGAAGTCATCAACTTCGTAATGGGCATAAGTTTAAGCATATGGCCAAGATAGCAACATTGGAGGTAGCTGACATGCAGGCAAGGTGTCATAGTGTTGTATTAGCTGATATACATTAAACCATTCATTCGTTCGTTTACAAAGCGCACCATTTCTTTCAAGTCCGGGGGGGGGCAGCTGTTTCACAGTAACAGTTTCTAAATGCCTCAATTGGTCATCAAACGAATCAGTTGAATGATCTGAAATCCAGGAGTAGTAGCGCCAGATAGTCTATATAGTTGAGTCATCTGATCCACGGTCATCCTATGTGTTGTGTTCCCCGTGCTTTTTCAAATAAATCCACCATGTGAGCCTTTCATATGACATCGTTATCGCATATTCAAAGCATCGTGAATGAAGTTTCTCCAGTGAGGATGAATAGCTCACACTTGAAAATATCTCGAGCTATATAAGTCAAAATGTTTACGGTAAAAGTACGGAACTCGATCAGGAGGGTATTTATGATTTGTGGATTACACAGCTTTCGAGTTATTGTATTGCAAAAGTTGTGGGAAACTAATTATCAATCAATCGTGAGGAGTTTGCTTTAGACTCTTCAGCAGACGAAGAGTGTTTTCTGATGATAGCGATATGAAACGTTTGCACGATCTGTTGGTCTGCTCAAACAAACCGCCATATGCATGCTCGCCATGTGCCTTTTGAGCACCACTAGAAACCATGGATTGCGACATTTTACTGTCGCTGTGATAGCACCAGCGAGCCATACTTTCAGCTTCGCAGAGTATTGAGACAGAACGCCCTGAAAGGCCTGATTACTAGAATTGAATGGGTCAATTCGGCGTTTTTTGAAGACATTATTATTTTTGTAGAATATGCTTTATTTGATTGAAAGAGCCCGCCTGTTTCACTTCATGTTGAAGATCTGAAGTAATTGAAATCTGATTTTTGAAGCTTTTAAGTTTTGCTTGAGTTAGAGCGAACTATAGTAGTACTCGAATGCGCGGCAACATGGCGCTCCCTCACTTAAAATGCCATCATGAAGGTCTCAGTGAGCTTATGGTTGCTACTGATTGAATCAAAACTTGCTTCTGGCATTGTCTTCCACATCTGACCGGCAAATTTGTGTCTAAAACACTCTATCTTTGAGAAGGAGTCGGTCTTTAAAATAAGAGTTTCATGCATCTTCGCTCTACGCTCAGCTTAAAAAGGGATCCATGCGGACAGCGGGCTTCGTCCGAAAAGCATTGTTCAGTGTTATTTGTTGTTCTGAAGATGCGAAAGGACCGATTGCCCACGGTTTGTAACATATATGTGAATCTGCCATCTGCTCAGGGTGGCAAATGGAGGTGTGGAACGCAAAAAAGGACCGTTGGGTGTCCTACATCAAATTGGTCAATTCAACGGCTCATCATTTTCCAACTGAAGTGACTCTATCCTGGCTCCAAATAGATCTGGAGCTGGTTGAACAAGCAGTTGGCTACTACCTAAATGTAGTTGGAACCTCTTCTATTGAGCGTCGCAGGTCCACGACCCAGTTGATTTCGAAAATGGGGAAAACGTTTCTGCTCCAGAACTGATGTTACCAGGAAGGCATAATCAGCGATAGTGATTCTACTCAGAGTCGGTTGCATATTGCGTTGAAAAGAATTTTTATGCTGAACCTATTTGAATGCTCAAACTTAGAAGCCGGATGTTGCTATGGGAAGAGGAAACGCACTCAATCGAAGACTACGTCATGAATCTTTCTTGGATTGAGTGAGTTTTTGTTTGAAGTGAACAGAGACGAGACTGACTCATTACCTAATTTGGCTGCGAAGTTGATGTTAGAATTATAGCCATTATTCTGTGACTGAAAGATGAGTGTCACGTTGAATGGAGCGCTGAAACATCATGAAAACAGTCCAGGCTCCGGTAGTTGTCTTTCTCATGAAACAAGGGATACAAGAAGCGACGGCAACTGCCAATCATTGAGTCGAACGGATAAATGCATCTGAAGCGATCTCTTCCAAAATTTGCAGCTCCGCAAATTAATCGCAGCAGCAATGGAGCAGTGAGAATTTCGCGTAATGAAATTCATTCTCGATCGAGTTAACAGTTGGTGCATATTCATTAGAGTTTTTAGGATTCTTACTTGGCTGACGTCATGCCTTTTTGTATTCCTCAATCAACAATGTCAATTATTTAAGGCAGCATCCTACTCTAGCCATGTAATTATCCTGCATACGCAAGAGATTGTCAAAAATCTTGATTTCGTAGATTATTCATCTACTTCGCCTCGTACAATCCTTCAGTAAGAGCTTCAAAAATTTGTCTTCTTAAGTGCTAATTCCACTGAGTGCATCCCAGACTGCTTCGGTGCAATCAGTCAAGAAACTGCTGCAAGGTAGATGACATGCAAATAATAGATATATATTTATTGATGCACAATATGATGCATTGACTAAGTCATACCAGCGTAAGCAAGACTGGAAAATGCGGTCTGACGTTTTAAGCTGTAATCCGCAATTATTCATCTGATAACTCTTTTAGAGCTACTTGGTAAAATAAATTGGAAATTGAATTTAAATTATGAAATTTTCTTAATAATAATATTGGAAATAAATGCAGATACCATACAATGTAACGAAAGCAAAATATCTGATTATTACTTTACACCAACACTGCAACACCGTAAGAAAGATGGAAGTCATACCTTGATTTTTACCGCAATATTGCACCGCCCGTTTGCCTCTTGTCGCCTAAGGGGATCACATAAGCAGGTCACAGGTTCTTTGTATTTAATCTCCCGCAGTGCGCACGACACATAATCGCGTCTTTTAGTTGGGTTG
>UZAM01010869.1:4983-16874 GCA_900618415.1 Soboliphyme baturini | reverse complement strand
GGTGTTTCTGTTTCCAGGGGCGATAGTACCAGGGTTTCTGTATGTTCGAGCGATCCAGTCCTCGGACAGCCCCTGGACAACCTTTACTCGGCTATGGTAAGAGAGTGATTCTAGGTCTCACCAGGCGATTTTATTGCATATGCAAATCATTGCAATAGTGATCGCTCATCCTGGAGAATAGGCGGTACCTTGAGATATTTCAAACAGTCGTTCTGCCAACTTTTCGAACCTCGTCATGTCATCAAAGAACCTAGGTTCTGCCGTTGGTGTCTGAGAAAAGCAGTGCTCTGTTGTTTATACTTCATATCCAACTTTACTCTGACATTTCGTCAAGCGATCTGCAGCGTTAATATCGTCAAGACTACTCCGCTTCGTCCAATCTATTCGCTTAAACACCTGCCAATCCCACATTTTGATCATCTTCCACATTTAAACACCATTATATTATCCTCTTCACTGAGCTTCATCATGGAATCAACAAAATTTTTCTCGTTTCAGGAGCAATCTGGTTTTGAAGAATGAGCATTGAATATGAGAGTATTATTGGATTGAGCGAAATTATTACATGACTCATCTATCAATCATGTTATAACAGTTTCTATGGTTAAACGTTTTAATGAAGTTTCGTCAAGCCATTCCACGATGTTGTCTTGATAACCATAAATCGTGAAAGGTTTTGCAAATTTCCGATCAACGGGATTGGATTTTCATGGAATACATAGGATTCTGATATGTGTTGTTCCCCTATATTCTCTTAACTCTTGAGGTTGATGCACGATATCCTGATCTTATTTGCATACTTCCAAAGTCCTAAGTAGGATTTCGCATTTCCATCTGCTAGTGACAACTGGGGAGTGCAATAGATTCTAAAAATGCAACAAACAGCAATCAAAAGGCTTCCCAAACCTGTTCATACAGCTTTTGGGGTATTCTGAAAATGAATGAATGAAAAAAATGCATGAATGAAGAGTGAACCAAGGTCTTCAGAAGTTGACTGTACTTGTTAATACAAATAGTGCTTCAATGGCTATAGACGGAGTCAGTTGACAGGCGAGAAAATTTTTAATAGCCTACGTTCAACGAAGCTACATTAGTCAATGTTGATTAGCTGGAAAATCATCAGTTTCAGCAGAGTTGTCCCCTGTCCGTTCCTTGATTCAAATGGCACATTGACGAAAAAACACATAATTAAGGCATTTTAGATAATAAATGAAAATAATTGTTATAAGGTTGAATGATTTTTTATTTCCGACAGACGGCAGGAAAATATTATTTTAGAAAAATTCAAGAGGAACTTGGTGCAGACGGGCAGACGTTCGAGGAATCGGTGACGAAAGTTAAAGAATTTTATCGAGAGGTCAAAGACTATTTCTCATCGGCTGACCTGGCTGCGTTGCTGCCGCTTGATTTGTCGACGAGAATATACAACGCGGTATAAGTTTATAAATTCCATTAGACAGCGATGTAGAAAAAACATAATAACTTCGCATTGTTATTTTTTGTTAATTTGTTATTCAAAAAAAATAGCCACGTGAAGTGGTGCCACAGTCTGTGCCTAAATTGCCCTTGAAACAGTTCTCGCCCGATGACGGAGATGTAGACGCTTGACCGGCAAATACTTGTTTGCAAAACTTGCAAAACTCTTGACATGAGTAAGGCATGCTTCAGAAGGCCTCACAAACCAGCCGTTCATCAGCCCTGGACAAACGGCGGCGAATTGATGACAACTGGGCGTTTCGTTTAGCTGTCGATCACGAGCATTTGGCCGCGCTAATCGCTTCAGCTTCCAGCGAAGGCATCGTCCTACTGCCTGCAATCGACGAGGCAAGTTGGCTGAAATGCTTCGTCCATGTACCTTGAGAAGTGATGCTAGACGGTACTGAAGGCAGAGCTCTACTGTCGTTATTTCTGGCAGGCGCCACGTATTACAATTCTAAGTTCAGTACGTATCTGCACAGGGCGGCATAGTGACTGTTAGAAAGAGAAGTTTTTGAGCGTGCTAAAATCGAGTTCCCCTATGTGCTAACGAGATATGTTTGAATTTGATGGATTGCCTGAATTCTACAATATTTCTTGCACCTCCAGCGTGCAAAAGGCTTTCATTTTCGCACAGATGTCGATGCGTTCTGGTACTACCGTTTGTGATGAAGTCAGTAACTCACTTGTCACCTGTAGCTGCCCCTCTTTTGATTATTCTAGTTTGAAGACGCCAAGCACGAACCAATTCAATATCCATCGATTTAATATCAAAACGGTGCCCCTGATGCATGGAGATTTAGGCTTTACTTCAATACTTATCAAGGGCGAGTTGAACGATTAAGCGAATGAAGCTGAGGTCATCATCGAGTTTCACGAAAAGACCAACTTCCTCACACCAAGAGTGATATGCATTCTGAAGAGAAGTTGAGTTCAATATCTCATCCTTGCAGAAGTACATGCTTAATCCTATGCTGACATCATGACCATCTAATCTTCAGAGTTCCTCACTTGTGATAGGTTATTTCACTCAAGAATGCCTAAAACTTGTCTTAGGTTTTTTTATCGGCTGCCTAAAAATAATTCTCAGCTTCGAATGCTAGATCAACGATAGAAACATCGGTCCAATTGATTACCAGCGTGCCGCTGTGTACTGACTCGTTCCGTTTATGGCAAATCATACATTTTCAGGCTTTAGAGTATTTATGGCAGTATTTTTACAAATGTCTTCAGTTCTGCCTGAGATTGCTTTTACATTGACAGTTTATATGGTTATCACAGTATTAATCACTGGTGTAATACCTCCAATTGACGAGCAACAACAAATATGACATTTTCCTCGACGCACACTGTTTGCTGAAGATTAAATATATGAAAATATTTTTTCACATATCATCAAAATGCAGTTTATTCTCAGACGTCCTATGGTATTTTCATTCATTCATTCAAATATACATTTGTTAACCGCATAGTTTACTTCTTCTCCAATCCATACTTTTCTTCTTTCTGCTCTTCGTTCGTTCATTCATTCGTTTATTCACTCATTCTTTCATAAATGGGATCACTATTTAACTCGTCTGTTCACTCACCATTTATTCGTTCCCTCGTTCTTTGATTCTTTCTCTCACTTAGTTGTTCATTTACTCACTCGTTCAACGGTTCATTATCACAGCTTACTGCTTCATCCTGATGGCTTGGACAATAACTGAACAGAAGAATCCAATGAAGCTGGTCATTCGCCAGCAAGGCATATTCCATGAACTGAATTCTGAGGCGTGGAAACGTCATATTCGCAGCATATTCGAAAACCTCGATTTGTACTTTATTGAATTATGTAGCGATATGAGGTTTTTGTGTGACTTTCTTATCATCCTGATGATATATTCAAGCAATTAGCTTTGTGATCCGTCGAATTCTGGAGAACGAGTAGCCAGAAACGGAAATGTATGTCGTGCTTCTGGAATAGTCGAATGCAGCTACACCGTAAATCATTCAAAGGACCTTGTTTCTTCCGTTTGTACCGTGGAGCTCACTACCTCCTCCCGCTCCTCATATTCACCACTCACTACCGTAGATAAGAGTTGACACATACACGCAGTGATAAAGAGCAAGCTTTCATAATGACTCAGCTGTTTGACCATTACTGCAGGCAGCTCTTGTTCTGGCCTTCCGGACTTCCGCAGCCCATACGTCGCCATTCGTGAATGCAACCCTGTCTACTTGTTTGACAATGTACCAAGCAACTGTGATTCACTACCTGATAAAATTGAAGGGCTGTGAGACTGAGAAAAAAATTGAGGGTCAACTATTCCTGGCCGTTGAAATGGTCGGTCCTACAATGAATGCAACCAAATATGCCTTGAACGACACCTCATATGCGAAAACGTCAGCGTAATGGATGAAAGAATTTCTTCCTGTTGCGAAATGCAGGCAGTCTTCTTACTGTAGAAGAGAGGGCTTGGTGAAGGAAGGTTAAACATCGTTTCTGCCACTTAGAAAATTTTTGGTTTAAATTTTTGGCCCGATCACCTCAAGAAAGGCCGTTCTCGAAGTTGCATGTTGTGACACATGGAATGAAGACTTAGAAAACCCCACTAAAATACAAGTTTGCCGCCAAAAAGTGCAAGTCATGTTTTTCTGTTCAGTCGGCGAAATATTTTAACCTCTCCTTTTCGAAAAGGCCAAAGTACCTGAAATAACGCTAATTCAAAATTAACACCGTCTTGTGTCATGTGTCATAATCCTCAGGGATTACAGTATGACACTAAATACACCATTAATCAATGCGCATTTCGTTCAATAATAGAAAAATATATTTAATTTTTAACATTTACAAAGTTATTTCATAACCTAATCACCCCACTGACAATTTTTAATTTAGCTAAGATCTGAAGTACGAAACCTTTACCTCTTGGCACAGACGCTGCTTGAAGACATTAAGGCTGGTGCATTGAACTTGAATGACCTACTCCAACGATACCAGAAGTCATTACAGCAGCAAATGACGGAAATGAGGAGTCAAGTAGAGAAACTCAAGATTCCAGGTAAGTTCTATCACAGTTAAAAACATTTACAGAACCCATTTAAAAGGGTCTTAAATAGACTATACAGTATTCGATTTTAGAACTGCTTCAAAATCTGAAGAACGAAATGATGAACAGTGAAATAGTGGATGATATAACAAAAGTTTATTACGATCTCAAATCCGCGTTCCCAAATCTTTCATACGCTGTGGTATGAAATTTATACTTTCACTGTTTTAAAAACAATCACTAATATGATGAAAAATTTAAATAAGCGGTTATAATGATTGACAGAAATGATTGAAATTGACAGATATGATGAAACAAAATGACACTGCACGCCAATATGGGTAATCACATGCCGTATTTCAGCGATGCAAAGATAGAGCAAGAGCGTCAATCAATCCTAGAAAGATTAAATCAAGCAATCATTTACAGATCGCGTTGAAAACATACTTTTCTGAAGGCAAAAGCAGCAAGATGGTCATTTACAGTAAAATGACACTACTAACAGCTGGTGAATACGGCTTTTCTTGTAGTTGCACTATGGATTTGCCTCATCAGATGAAGTATGATCATCTGCCTATTTCGTCACAGGCCGAACACTATATAACGAAGATTATGCAGCGCACGATCACCCGTGACAGTAATATTTCCCTGTTTCAGACGATTATGTTCGTACGCCGAGCACTGGTTTGGCAAATGGGTAATCAACGCGAGGCAGAAGTCATTTTCTTAATTCTGAGTGATCACCTTTGCCGGCTCAGATATTAATCTGATATTTATAATGCGATGTTTATAACGGGCAAGTAGCCAGTCGCCCTTCACTCGACGACGTTTTCTCTTTTGACTGCTCCGTAGAATTTCCAATTCCGCAGCTTCTTCTTCGTTGTATTAGAACTGCATTTGGAACAGCCGAGCCAACGTGTTTGCCTTTCTCAAGAAACTTCGACCATCTGTATGCCATAGAAAACGAAAAGGACAGTTTACAACCTTTTACATGTCGGCCTCTCTTACACTTTCGTGATAGGCATCGTTTGAGAAACCCTTGTCTTACGGCGCCTATGGTGTGCGCTAATTGTAGTTTCTGTGCCATCAATAGAAATTAGCTAGTCGTTCATAAGGTTTAATGCCATATCTACAATATGGTATTCCCTACAGTACGTAACTTGTTCCTTGCTTTCTATGAAGTGGTACTCATTTATCTACTTCAGAAAGATGAAAGCTAGTAACTCAAGATGAACCTTACTACAGAGCGTCTGGATCATAAAGTTGAACTCCTACGCACTGCATAACTCCGGTCAATATGGCGCATATAGCTTTTCATGTCTGACTTATTAGTGATACGAATGCATGTCAAGTAAAATCAGAAGTATGACAAGCTTTAGACAAACATTTCTATAAGATGATTCCGCGCATCGATTGTATGAATTTAATATGATATAAAAATCACAGAAATCATGTGTGCTTTTCAATGAAAATCACGGAATATAAAACCGAAATATGATTCGTTGAGAATTGAGGAACTGCTTATTTTAAAGGCAATTTTCAGGACAAGCTATGGAATTGGTATCAGAGAATTTTCACATACACCGCACCCAAACGTCGGCCAGGCCAAGTGGCGCGTTTCGATGAAAAAGAGGCGGCACTACGGAAGCTGATACCTTTTCTCAAGGTGATCTTCCCCAAGATTTGGAAAAGGATATCGCTCGGTAAACTTCCTGATCTGAAAATGTCCACCTACTGGTCCCAATTTTTGCCGCTGTACAAGGTATGACAAACTCACTCATTATTACTACCTAAGAAAAATACAGTTTTAACGCATTCATGTAACCAGGAATATAAGGTCACCACCCAAAGTTGATAATAGGGATATATTTTTCACTGAGTTATATTATGGTATTCACGAAACCATCCACATTATTTAATATGAACTTACCGTCCTAACTGCAGTGCCGATTGTTTCACCATCCTTCGACTTTCCTGAACTTCTGAGCAGTCATCGATGTGGCGTACTATTCATAACTATGGTTTTCCAAAAAGTATGAGGTTCTACATTCGCCGTCCAATGGGATGGATTGAAGGATCACTCCCGGACAGGTTCTCAGTGGAGTTCGTCAGGTAAATCCTCCGTCCTCTGTTATTCATAATCATAGCGGAGTAGTTTTGGGGAAGTGCGTCTTTCTGGAACTGACCGTAGATCAGCGAGCAGTTCAAGATACCTGACCGCATTTCTAACGACCCCGATGACGTCGTGCTGTTGAGCTACTCCACAAGTGAACCACTGGAAGCATGTGCAACGTCGCTTTAGGAGAGGGACTACAAGAGAACGCCAGAAAGACAAAGTTTATGTGAACTTCCGCCCTGACCGGCAGCGTGAGGCTATTATGGAATGGTATTACGACGAAGAGAGGTATTATTTAAGGTACGCTGAAACTGTGTTGGCTAAAAACGGCGACACTAACCTTGAACTGTATCGTCGAATTTCGGCAAGCTGCATGGCATACGGAAGGACAAAAATATAAGAGGGGACACGAAGACCATCATTCTGAAAATAGCTGTATTTACAGTGCTCATTGCGAGTCTCAAAACATCTGCCATCCTTAAGCGCCATGAGGCCTTTTACACCGCTTCTAATAATGCTCTCAGCGCAATACCTTCCAAATGTGATGGTATTACGGTGTCTCGAACGGGCAGGAGTTGACGACTCTCAAATCTATTGTTATGCATGGAAATATAACGATAAACCAGACCTAATGACGATGCGAAACATAACCTTTGAAGGTTTGCTTAATATCAATCTGATATACCACGTTGAAGACTGGCCGATATAATCTAGGTCATTCTGCTGCTTAAGCTCTGCTAACTTTGGGAATAATGACACAACGACAATCATGCCAAGTTTAATTTATCAGTCAATAATCCTACCACATAAATATTTGAGCTAGAGATCAGGTAAACATTCAATTATTCTCTTCTCTTTGCAACTTGCATCTGGTGCATTCTGAGTAGAAATGTCTGATTTTTTTGGATTCATCAGGACAGGCACTCTTTAAGATATTTAGTTATGACATAATCTTGCGTAATGAAGTTTATTTAATTAATGATATTAATGTTTGTTATTTGATAAATACATTTTCAGAAGGAAAACGCGAGTCGCGGTGTCTTTGACATTGAAATACCGGTACCGTCGAGATACGAGAGCCTGCGTGAAATCTTTAGTCTCTTTGATCCAGAGGAATTTCAAAAACTGATAGAAAGCTTAAAGATGGAGTTGATGGAACAATATGAACGTCTTGAACGCTTCATCAATGAACCGATATGGACAGAACGGATCATTTCCGAAACCTCGTTGTTCCCGGCGCACACTAGTAAGTCGTGTCCTCACTTGAACGCGCAGTGTTTGCGTATTTTCACTCTCGGCAAATACGATATAGGTTCTGCCGTCATCGTGGGCGATCACCATTTCATCACGTTCGACAATCACGCCTACGACTTTGCAGGCGAATGTTCATATTTGTTGGCAAGGGATTTTGAGGAAAACACGTTCACCGTTTCGATCGACTACGAAAGGAGCTCGCGCGGGGACGTGGAGCGAAGGTCGATCGTCTTCGAGTATATGAAGAACAAGGTTGAAGTACTTAGCGATGGGAAGGTAGTAGACTTAGTCCAATTAAAGACGCATTCCTAAATATACGTCTGTAACCTGACAGGTGCTCATAAATGGTCGACAATACGCGCTGCCGTGGCAGACGGTGGCCGATCTGCTGGACACGGCTGAACTGACCGTCACCCGACCGACGCAGAACAGCGTATTGGTCACTACCGCGGATCACATCCGCTTGATTTGTTGTTTCAACAGCAATTTCTGCACGCTGATCCTACCCGGAAGGTTCCATGGAAGATCAGCTGGTAGCCTTGAGCGTGCTACTGGCTTCGAACCGTGTTTACTGAAATGTACTTAATTGTAGGACTCTTTGGAATCAACGACTTCGAGCCGTCCAACGACCTGTCGAGCCCCGATGGCAGGAAGGCGAGCCATCTCACAGACTTTGCCAGCCAGTGGAGCACCAATCAGCGCTGCTCCAGCGCCATGAACGTCGCCCCGCAGCCGGCAACAACGACACCCAAAGAACTGACTAACAAATGCAGCAATTTTTTCGAAGATCGCTGGTCTTCTCTCCGTCCGTGCTTCGCCATCGTTGATCCGGCTCCTTACCTGAAGACATGCCTGTCAAGCGGCAGACATCGCGCTGCATCCACATCCACAGACAACTTCAACGTCACTGTCTGCAACGTAGCGGCTGTTTATGTGGCAATGTGCAAAATACGAGGACTAAATATTCCCCTTCCAGACATGTGTGGTAGGCACAGTTCAGTTTCATAAATAATTTCCACCATTTAATGTACGCATCAGTGATGAACACCTGCATGAAAATATGAACACACTGAATGATTGCGGGCAGCACCTTTTTTATTTTCGGTAAATTAGAATTTAGTACAGATTCTGTGACAAATCTCAAGCGGATAGATGATTCCTCTGGCCATGCATCGCGGTTGTAATAAATCTTTAGCGTCTGCTTGATTGCCTTGGGTCCAAGTGTCCCTGAGATCTGTCCAGGGTCACGAATGACGCAGCTGCTTGAGCATCAGCAACGCATTTTTCGCTTATCACATAACAGATAATTGTTTCTCTGAAAATCTTCCATTTTTTCACAAGAGTCAGTGTTCTGCTTGGTCGATGCTTGATCGCAGCATGTCATACAATGACAAAAGGTTTATTATGCGGTTCTGACAACCTCGGAGTTGTTTATATGTTTTTTTTCTGTGGCTAATTGCCATAGACCCCGTCCAATCAGCCAAAACTTCCTGTTGACCAGAGCGTCAAGAAATCCGAGGTCACCGTCATTTTCGGTTTAAAATTTGAAACAGGGTTTCCTTTGTTGGATTCGTCAGAGGATGGATGTCGCAAACAATTCTGGATTGACAAGGTGGCTTGATTAATAGTGGTAAAGATTTGGCTGCTTTGGCTTGTGGTTTCTTCATTTAATAAACTGCCAAAACGGCGCCAGCTGGCGAATTCATCGGGACGCTGCGTTTCATATGAAAAATAGTTTGCGCAAACTTATACCAGACACGACCAGCTGGAGTTCATTAATAAGTTGTCGCCGGTTACAACGAATTCTATTTTTATCATATGCTAGCAGCAATTCTCCTCCTTTGAAGTAATCAAATATCGAGCTGCTGTAGACAACGATGCTCTTGGGGCATAGTGAAGTTTAATAACACTGCTAAACCTGAAGATCGATTTGACATTACCTTATACTGTAGAAAGGTACGGTAACTTTAGTCGACAATGCTGTAGTTTGTACCGTTACGAAGTGCGTAATAAATTTTTACATCGGTTGGTATATCAAACCGGATTTCGAAAATAGGATGTGTAGAATGATTAGCCGGACAACACTGAGAAAGTTATAAGAGCTTCAAAAGATTTCAAGAGAATTATTTGACACTGATCCACGCGTCTCATGGTGACGCATTACGGTCGAATGTCTCTAGTGGTTGTGAAGTTTCACTGCCACATCCAAAAGCGACATAATGCAAATTTCTTCCTCTTCCATGGTTAATACATAATGCTCAGATAATTATATACTGGAGCAATCCGGGTTCCACGTGAACTTTCCAGCGGCTTTCCCTGCAGCTTTCGCTATGGTACCGCCTAAAAACAACATATACAGTTATAAAACAGCGGTGACTATAAATACAGAAGTATCAAGGAAGCATTTTGGACGCCGCTTTCATTGCCTCTGCGATAATGATTACTTTTCGTAGTTGTTACTCATTTTTGGCAGTACCTTTGAGGTCTCACGGTATGCGAAGTGCCTCAATACGTAATGGACAGTTTATCAGTCAACTAGTATCCCTAAAATCCTATGAAGTTCCATGGAACTGAGTGGTATATTGCCTGCGCCCTTTCATGCTCGAAAATCATCTAGTCGTCCGTTTAAAGCATCAAATTGCTGAATAACTGACCACTGTTGGGCCTGCATCACAGACTTTGCAAAAATAGTCCACATTTACATTCTGTTGTCAACTGAGCAAAGAATTTTCAAGAAATATTCGAGTTTCCTTATGTTTTCAGCCATTTCGTGACCACTGCGAGTACGCTTGCTTCCATGATGCTGGTCATCGAACAGTTTGGTGCGTTCGTATTTCATGCAGCTTGCCAAATGCCAAATCATTGCTTTCATCCACTTCGGCCTTAATGACTCTATCATTAGTCAACGTACTTTATGTGGCATTTTGAAAGGTTCACCTCTTCTTTCGTAACATCGTTTTGTAACATCCTCAGACCGACAATTGAGGCAGGCACTTTTCTTGTATCCATCTTTCGGCGTTGAGTTATAGCCCAATTTTCACAGCCGTGTTGTATACGCTTTCAGTGAATATCGTTAAGCGATTTGTTAAGATCAGCTGCATAACATCATCGGCTTACTTAAGCTTTGTTATAAATACGGGCGGGAATTTTGAGTAGCCTCGTGAGCTGAAAGACAGTCCAGTCCGTCGTTATTCCTTAGTTCCAGGCTTTACGACATTAAACGGTGCGCAATGATGAGGAGCAATGAAGAAGCCACCTCACGTTGAGGAATTCCTCTGCTGACTGGGGAAATCGAACAAGTGCTAAAATCTATCTTTCAGTCGAAATGTTGCATTACTGTTGAATAAATATTGTTCTTTTTGCTCTTCTTATTGCTAGCCACGTAATCATAAAATATATGCTCCATCATTCACTCTCACAGCAATGATTTAGTGAAATGCGTTGTGCCAAACCACCCGGCTTTGAAAGCAGAAGAAAGCTTGAAGTTCGACCAGCATTCTAACGTGATCGACGTGGTGTTCGCCGTGGAGGAGAGAAGTTGCATGTCAGATGTGCCGGCGGAACTCGATCGAATCGCGCAGGTGAGTGATGCATGAGTTTGAGGACCATGCTTTTTTCGCAACTTGTCGCATGCCGCATGTTTCAGACGCTGGAGAGCCAAGTAGCCAGGCGGGGATACGACATTCGCTACGTGGTCGTCGGTTTTAATGGAAAAGAAGTGCACCACGCGTTCCACATGAATTCTGACGATGGCCAGATGAGGGCACCGTACTCAACGTTTAGAGAGTCATTGCTGAACAACCTTCATTTCCATGAAGCCGATCCTGACAAAGAAGGCGAACAGGCACAAATCGACCCACTCACGATTTTAGACACAATTCCACACGTATGCCCGTTCCGTCTCAGAAGCACTAAATTTGTCGTCCTGTCCGCTTGTACAGCCTGCACAGGAGACGAGGTACTAATTCATTGCCTCATTAGAAAGCGAAAGAACGTATTCATCATGTAATCTG
>UZAM01010865.1:0-12347 GCA_900618415.1 Soboliphyme baturini | reverse complement strand
TGGTCAAAAACGCCTGTTCCACATTGGTCGAATTCTTCGCCGACGTTTCCAGAAAAGGAATGCCTAACTGATCTGCATATTCCTAAATATCGTCGTCAAAACATATCGCCCGTTTTACTAAAATACCGGGGGCTTACCTTTGCCGTATCATGTTCTACGGCTCGCTTCTGTGTCATGTCACATTTGTTTCCCACCAACAGCTTGTTCACGTTTTCACAAGCGTACCGTTCGATTTCTTGAAGCCACAATTTGACGTTGTTGAATGACTCCTGAAACAAATCAGTATTAATTTAATAAATATTGAAAAACAAAAAGCTTATTGACATCTGATGACTACTTTACCCATTAACCTAATAACGAGAGATGCTTGCCTTTCCTAGTACAATAATATTATGATCGATTATCTTGCCCATGTAATAGCAGATATTCCTATGAGTCATTTTGAAACCAGGGTCACTAACAAACAACGATTACCTTAATCTAGAATATTTTCTTCCTATTCAATGCAGGAATTCTATTAGTTCCGTTACTATTCACCTGATAGCATTTCAATTTATGCCATTCATTTTTGAAAGGGAGTAAAAGCAAAACCATCATTTTGAAATCAGATCAATTCTTTGCCCTTAAGTATGACTGCTCTCCACAACTTAGTTCCAATGACGACACAAATTACATTGGCAAATGAAAACCAAATATTTATTCATCAATATATCAGATAGAGACCATCAAATGCGCAGGAAAGAAGGCATCCAGCGCTTCAACGTTTACAGTGTACTAGAATATCAAAAGAAGCAAGCAGTAAAAATCACTTCTTTATCAAGAACTCAGATTATGTCCCTTGATATATCGAATGCCGGGACCATTTTTTACTAACATCGTCCTTTAGGAAGCATTACGAAGAGCGGTAATGAAATTTCTCATATCGAAAGAAGCAGCGCCAATGAAACATTTGACTGAATTGTAACAGCAAGGATCAAGGCAGCCAACCATCTTGGGTAGCAACCACACAACATGAAGCAATGAAAGCAGCTTACGAAAGTCTAGATAATCAGGGTTTATGCAGGATTATTTTCGCATCTACTTAGTTACTTGGAAGGTCAGTTTCGCAAATTCTGTAAGAGGTTCTTAAGTGGTTGGGAAAAGGGAGAAACCTGTAAATGATTCATTCACGAGGCACTTGAGTGACTGACCGACGTTGTGGTTTGACTTGACATATACAGCTATGCACAATATCACTTTATTGAAAAGAATGGGAATCAACCAGGCTTTTAAATTACATTCGTACACAGATATGAACATAACTAGATTAGCGCGATTACAGCACTTATGTATGGCACACTACCAGTCAACTTGTACCATCTTGCAGAAGAACAGATATTCAGAAAAGTTAATCAAACCTACTCTTTTTTATTTTAGGGGTCGCTTTACAGGTCTGACCTAAACCGTCGCCGAAGGTTGACTGCTCCGCTATTAATATCCACCACGAACGATCATTCGAAGAAAAAGCCATAAAGGATGCATCGGACTTATATGACATATTGAATAATTAATAAAAGCCATTTGATGTATTTAATCGTCAGTCAGTTTTAAGAGATTATTACTACGCGTACCCAGTACTTGTCCTGACTAAAAAGAAAATGTATAGACGGATCGCTACTCTGGACGGTAATACATACATTCAGAGAAATACCAACTTATGACAGGAGTTTAACTGTGAAGACCATTTTCTAAACTAAACAATTTCACAGTATTTAAAAATGCATTGTTCAGTATCTAATAAAATACTAAAAAAACTTTTTACGATCTACTACAAAAAATGGAACAACGTACTTCATCTGTTATGTCGTAGACTACAATGATGCCATGCGCTCCGCGATAGTAACTGGATGTGATGGTGCGAAATCGCTCCTGACCAGCGGTGTCCCACTGAAAAAAATCAAAATCCAACCATAAATGATACATGAAGAAAATACAAACTGCAAGACACGACTGTGGAGTATAGCTTATTCTCAGTTTTTTAGATTCTGCTCAGAGTTAATTGCCAGTATTTTTAAATCACTAAATCATGTTTTTAACATTTCACAGGACATTCGATGATGTGACCAGAAATGGTTTCCATCTCTGCATTATCACATTTCAAACAGGTACTGAAAGTGAGCTAGAACAAATAGGTACGTCCTTCTGATAAAACAAATCGTCAACTATTCTAGCAGTATGTCAGAAGTGAACTAATTGTAATCAGCAAAAAAGAATGGTCAATTTTGCGATTGTCGAAGCGATGCATCGGAATATGTAAAAACCGTTATGGCAGCAACTGCTAGCACAACAGAAGGAGTCGACTACGAGTTGCAGATTTTGTTTGGCCCAGCTATTCAACAAAATGTTCTGATGCGTACATTTCAATTTCTTTTCTTCACTGTAGGTTAACATGACATGGTCTCAGTGAAGGGCCTCCTTATCAGTGCCAACTCTACCAATACTGAAAAAAGCCAAAATGCCTTACGATGTAGACTTGTCACAATATCTAGGTGTTTCTATAATATGTACAGCCGAATAATCTTTCAGTATGTCTTGTGCAATACAGAATCAGCAGTAAGCAGCGATGGTAGAAAAAGGTCAAAATTGCCTTTGCATACTGAGACATGTAGAGATAAAAAAGCGAATCAAAAAGAAACACGTACTTTGCAGAACAGTAATGATAAAATTCCATAAGCAGAAAAATTTGTTTCGTATAATGGAACCTGTTTTGTTCTAAAGTTATCTTACGCAAATGTCGAGGGTTGCATGAATCGAATCGACGATACGATACGCAAATGTCGAGGGTTGCATGAATCGAATCGAACTCGAATCAACGATACGTTTGACACTTTTGTTTTGCAAAAGCAGTCATCAGTTTAATTGATAAAATGCTACAGATATTTGTCTTCCTGCAAGGTTTTCTATGCCTGGAAAATGCAACAGTCTGAGGAACTCTAGTCTTTGGAGAAAATGGACCGATAGAATGAACAGAATCTACATTCTGTCATGCATTCCAATTCAAAAGGGTGCCGGCAATTTATGAACATTGGAAGTGCCAGATGAGCATATTCTTTTATCCAGAAAGGGCAGCTTGAACACCATCAGCTGTATAATTGTTGTTCAGCTGTTTGTTACTGTTTCCACTCTTTTCAATACATATTGAAAACGATTCTGGCCACAATCTACAGTTGATGCCAAGCAATCTGCACTGCAAACTGAGCTGTTCTCACAGGTAAAGAAACTTTGCAGTTAAACTCTGCGTACGATAGCAGCAAACGTGAAAAACGTAGCCACCACAGCTATTAATGAATCTAATCTAACAAAAACGGACTGCAAATTTATATCCTCATTGATCAGTTCAAACAGCTGATGATGGATGATAGCAATGACAAACAAAAATCCTCAACATCCAACAATTAGGACTGCATTCTGCAATAAGTAACATGGAAGCCTATTTCATTTCCAAATGATTACTAAAGCTGAACTAAAATATCTTAGCTATTAGCCATCGTATTAACCTCAAATTTTTTATACATAAATAAATACTTTTTAGATGCCATATGAACAGACAGAGCAACACAAATTCCGAGCACACGTCTATTGTTCAAGATACATTTACATTATATTCATAAAAAATGTTTTTTTCGTATAAAACTAATTCAGAACGCATACGTCATTAGGTAAATGTTGCACCACTGAATCTGAATTAGATGGCTCCAAAAGAACGTCCTAGCGTCACCAAAAAAGAAAAAACAAATATTTTCTGGAAATGATCGAAATTGCAAACTTCACTTTGAAGTGTTCAGAATATTAAGCTAGTTACATGTTGGTAAGTTATAATGCTTACAACTTGTTTACATTCGGTAGAATATTTACCTCATTCCCGTAGCCTGTTTACGATTTTCATCATGATAGATGAAGTACAAATTCAAATACTTCGATAAAAATTTTTAGCAGGGATGACATAATACGAACAGCTTCTTAGAGTAATGAGATAGAAAATAATTAATGCATGGACTCAATCTTTTGACAAAGGAGGGCATATTTTTAGTGCAAGAGCTTAGGCTGACAGCCGTTTGTGCGACGTAGAAACAAAGATATAGTGATCGAAGATTGACAAAAGACAGAATTTATTGAAACATGAATGTTTTTACTATGGTGAACGGTATGACACAGATAAATTGCTTAACGAGGTAACAAGTCATTCACAGAATATGCTCCAAAACTAGGCAATTTTCAAAGCAAAGCACCACTGCACCACAGTATTATGGCACGAGCAGTGCAATGAGGCAAAACTGCGCCACTGTGTTTAGGTCAGCTATCACCCTTTCTTGGTCATAACCATAATTACCGCCAATAAATGCTAGCATATGTTTAAGACGTATATTTTCAAAAAATGATAAATTTATTATAAATGCATCAAATACAAAGTAAAAAAAAGAAGTCAACAATACCGCTTAATGGATTTCAGTTTTAAGCTCGAATATGATATCAGGACTAAACCAACGCTAGCCTTTTTCAGGAGGGTTTAAACATCAAAGTAAAGGCTTAGTAAATAATACTTCAATAGTATTATAGTAAACGGCTGGAATAATACAAGACTGCCGTAAAAAACAACGAATTGATAACTTTATCCAAAATGTTTACTTTACTTTAAGACGAAGATTAAAAGATTATCCGTTTCAGTACTGAGTATTTCGTGCAGACATGAGACAGAAATGTTTCAAGAACGCAGAATATTCATCTTCTATAGTAAACGATAAAAATAGCAAATAAAAACAATGCAATATGGAAAATCGGAAGATTGACCATTATCTAGGGTTCAGTCCGTGTCTTGCAGGCCTTCGTCAATGGAAAAAAGTTGGTTGGCTTCGGAAGCTGTTTTCACTGATTCCGGTAACCCGCATGTTCAAGGTCAGTAGGCGAGAATTTGTTCCCTGCTGCCAATTAAGTGAACTTTTGGCGAGAAGGGCGACAAGCTTCTTCCAATTTGCACACAGTTCGTATCCAGAGAGTTTAGTTATCGCAGGATGCCACCTGGACGCATCTGTTCGGTCAGTGTCTTTCTAGGAAGGCCCGTGAGACACGGTTTGAAACGTCGGTATCGGTCAATCACCCAATTCACCATATTTTCGCACGGTGTATAAACAAAACGCGATGTTATATGATGCTGAGTATGAGTAACAATGCACGTAATAGTCTAGTAAAAGAATAGTAACATTAGCATAGTAACATTTCACTTAATCTAGTAAATAGCTTCAGTCATTACTGCGAGCAGCAACTACATTTCACCATACCCACTGATAATTTAAAGTATCCTTGGCATCATATCCAATACATTCCAGCTGCTTATTTGGGAGTTTACTCGACTTTAAAGCTATTATACTCATTGCATCATCCAACGATACGACGAATCTTGAAATGCAATAAAGGAATACAGCTTTTCTATTTTGGAAGAGACGTATGTAGTAAAAAATGACTGCTGTCAACGTTGAAGGTGAGCTATCAGAATGGTTCCATACTAACTACAAAATTCGCCCGTGAGATCTGCTTTCGCCTTGGTATTCAACTCAGCTCTCGATTTTCTACTTTGAAAGCTTGGCAAAGACAATCTGTAAAGAGAGGCACAGTTCAAGAAATACAGCTAGATATGTTACTGAATTGGAGTAGACAGATGATATTGCTCGTGAGTAGTAAGGGGAGTGGGCTCTGTCACCTGGAAACTTCCGGATGTAACACAACTGCGATAGCCGGCTTCTTACCGGCGGTATCGAAAATCAAGATGTGTTTATTTTTATGCATAAATATGACAACGGATAGCGGCATATCAGCCCTGCCCTGTGATGCGGCTTTGCATCCATACACTATAGATGCTAATATTATGGAGCCTACCTCGGCCTGTTTTTAGACCATACTTCCGGCAAGGAACGGTGGTCAATCGGAAACGCCGGCGTGTAACAGTAAAATTACTACTGCATGTTATACAGTGAAAGTATATGATCATGATGCCTTGGAATGACACAGGCGGAAGCAAAAGGCAAAAAAATTCTTTTATTAACAAATCCATCTGACGTTTATGACCAAGATCGATCCGTCTTCGGAATCATAATATTTAACCCTTTTAGGTGGGTAGGGTTAACTCATATGATTAATAGTGCCGCGTTTGTCACTGATCGTAATCGACCGCCTCACGTATGCTGTTTCATGTGTCGCCGACGTCTGCCAACTATATCATCAGAGTACATATTTTACCGTGTGAATCACACCAAAATACCATCGTCAAGATCAGGTTAATGCTGATATTTGAATTTCTATGAAATTTCTTGAGTAACTGAATAACTCAACCTCTCAACCATGCATTTGCAAGCCATCGACTTCATAACAACAGTCTAGAACGTGGAAGAGAAAGAAGTAACATACTTTTGACCTTTGACATAAATACGAATATCGACATAAGAAAACTTCATGTGAAACCAAAATATTTGACAAACTTCAAACATGTAGAAACTATTTAAATGACATGCTGAAAATTTTTCAGGCAAGGAGAAAACATACGTGAAGCACTTCTGAAACGCTGTGCTCATCGATCGTCAAGAAGAGAACCTGTTATGTAGTTTACATGCATGACTGAGGCAGCTATTGATGATCAACATCACAAAATGCGACCGAACTGCAACGACCATTAAAAAAAACAAGTGTGAAGAAAATACCAATCGGACAGAAAATCGAATGCAGACACGTCAAGAAATTTAATACTTTTATCAAACAATGAGTAGTATGAATATTAATTAATGTCCACTAACGCCTGAACAGGTGCAACGAGAATAAAAAAAATACTAAAAGTTTTTCAATGTTTGCTATCACCTACAGAATTTAGTTTCTATACATGGCTTATTAACCCACTGTCAAGTAAGGTTTTCAGGCTCCAGTACGAACCCAGACGCAGGCAACACAAGCATCATTGGAATCATAACACGTAACGAAATAAGTCTGAAAGACCAACCGAAAAATCTACCACTGGTGTATTCACCGGACATTTACAATTTTGAATAGTGTCTTACTAAATCACGTCTTGTCAGTAATCGGTCAATAAAGAAGAAGGTGCAAAATCAACAAAACTTACAATCTGAAGCTTGATCGTCTTGCCATCTAGCTCGATGGTACGAATTTTCTGAACAAAACATTTCATACAATAAAGCAAAGCAACATAACTGAAAAACGTACAAAATCCACGCCAATAGTACTTATGTAGCTGTCGGTGTACGTGTCGTCCTAAAACAAAATGTAACGGTTGGAGATACTGGAAATGACCTGCACGCATTTCACTCTTACCGCAAATCGCAAAAGCAGGCAGGACTTGCCGACCCCAGAATCGCCGATAAGCAGAAGCTTGAACAGGTAATCACTGAAATTAGGACTTCGTTCACACAAACAAAAGGTCACATCTTCAACACGTCATCGAATTTCGCATAGCAGCAGTCATTGACGAAATATATATTTAAAAATATCTCCAAAATTCTTATTCGAAAGCATATATGATATTTACAAACATAAGGCAGAAAACAGGAAACATTTTTAGCTGGTACTTACTATTCAGGGTTCAACGCCATCAATAGGAACAATTACCTAAATCCAGACTATTACAAAGCACAACCTCAACCGGCCGTTTACAGAATACCGCAATCGTGGCATTACCAAAGTGATTCTCAGGAAAGTCGTATATTCACTATTACGGTGCTCTTTACAAAATGAAATAGATTTTAATAGATTACGGCGCATTTCCAGCTAATTCGTCGCATTACCAGGGCTTAAACTTAAAATAAAAATTAATTTAAACAAACTATTAGTTTAAAACTGCTAAAATATATGACATGATTGTCGACTATGCAGTCTTGTAAAAGACAAACGTAAATTAGTTCAGCTGCAATTGAAAGATGAACTAATATGTAGTAAGAAGAAATTTATTAAACTGTAGTATATTGGATTTGCTCACCCTCTGTAGTCGAGGAAATTCATGTTAATACCATTAATGCCACAGACATGGTGTGAATTCAGGCAGAGGAATGAACAATTATCGGTGGATTGCGGAAGACATCTACCAAGTACAGTTTATTGCATTCGCTACTAAGGACTATTGTTTAAACATGTGAGCTATTGCCATTCTCAGTGTTTTCTTTGTAAGTGAATATCAACTTGAGTATTCTTCATGAGGCCATCACTTTGTTAATCATCTCTGACTCATGCTATTTAAAACAATGACACTAAATTGCACTGAATTTTATAGAATAAAGTGGACGACTCCTTAGCCAAACTTCGAAGTGCATGACTGTCAGGTGGTTGCAGAATAGGTAATATACAGTTGTGAAGGACAGTTACAACAGATACAACCAACACGTTGATGTTACGTAATAACTGAACTGTCAGTCACAATCAAAACAAAGTAACAGGCAAACCTACGGGAATATTGTAAATCTGGGCTAAGATGGCCTGATTGGATTCAGGAATCGCACTGAATTCAAACAAAGGAGAGACATGCGTTCAAACCGCACTAGGGAAGAAGCCAAAAAAATTAAGTGCTATCAACGAAAATTTGTTCATTTCAAGAGGTAAGGAAGAATGATGATATAAAAAGTTGTTACCTTTAGTTCATATAGAATATGGAATATGAAAATGTTCTACCAAAAAAATCGGTCTTACTTCATATATGTAACAGGCTCTAACTGTGACTGTAGCTTTGAAATATAGCTTTTCACATGTTCAAAATACGTTGATATTGTGGTTGCTAGAGTGGGTATAATAACAATATTTTGTGTGCTTTTCAGTTGTTTTCCATATTCAGAACGACTCCAACTCATTTGCTGATCCAGCACGTTTGCATATTTACATTTTGACTCGGTGCAAATGGCGAACTCTTTTTGTCATTATCATCACGTTCTTTCGATCAGCTGCTTAATAAAGCATCTCAAAATTTTCTGCGTTAACTTCTGTGTGTTGCAGGTATAATTGATGTTCGTTGAACGAAGTTCTTCAACGGTACCTGCCATTGATCACGAACTCTCCTTAGGGGCGTATTTCTCGTTCATGGAACACCGTTTATTGTCTTTCTGATCCACCGATGGTTGGGTTCCTCTTGCATCATGCTATGACCATTGAAACTTTAACTTCTTCACTCACTCAATGGCATGGCGGAAAGTTATTTCAGCATTATCATCCATAAATTAACCTTTTTTTCTCAAAACCTGAAAACAGTGAGTACACAATAGCAATTATAAATATTTTCGAAATACGGCTGCAAATTCGATTGCACCATGGAATCATTGATTGGTGTTTGATACCAGCAAGCTTTATTTCAGGAATGGGTGTAAATTGATATTGACCAAAATGCATTTTTTGCAAAATTTGTTTTTAAATTATAAATACTATTCACACTGATTGCAACTTATTTTTCAGACTGATATAAGATAGGCTTTATTTATTACCTGTTGAAAACGACTTTTTCCATTTGCCCACTTATCAATAGGATTTTCTCAACCCTTGAATTAAAAATTGATCTCACCATTTGTCAGTTGAATTCTTAGTCAAAGTCTTCCTTAACCTACAGTTAGTTCCGTGAGCGTTTTCTGACAGCGCGAACAGCATTACTGTTACGGCATGTTTTAAATTAGAAACAACACTTCGAGGTACCTAGGATTCAATGATTAGATCCTGATACCTAGGCGAGGTTAAGTGACTTTATGCATGGACATGCAGATATCATAGAACGTTATACTTCTAGTGCGAATGCTTAGTAGTGCTTTCTGTTAAACGATTTCCTTGAAATCTGTCTACTGTTGAAGCCCTCCAACAGTAGCCACTCCTCAACACTGCGTCGTAGCATTCGTACTTTGTCTGTCAGTCGTTCTGTGCCTCAGTGACGCCCAGGTGAGGAATGTAAACACATTCAGAATTCTACAATGACAAATTGATCGTAAAGGACAATTTCCACAAAATGAAGACATGCCTTAAGTATTATGATATATTTTTAAGGCATTGCAGTAGCAAAGTACAGGCACCGGCAGTTCAGGAGAATCTGCACTACCATACACACTGTCTTTGTACCTGATATCCTGTTCGATGTGATGTTAGCACGTAGCGTGTACTCCAAATGAGCTCTGGTTTCAGGCGTCGTGGTGTTGTAAAGCTACATATGTATCGAGCATTATAAAAAATACTCTGCTTATGCAGACCAATTAAGGTAATATTAAACCTCTTGAAAACAGCTGAAAACTGGATGAGATTCAAACCGCTATCTCAATTTGTCTGTTCAGTATGCATGAAGACAAGTAAATGTTAGAATAGAACTGAAGATATGCTAAGTCAAAAATGAAACCTCAACTTCCGTGTTAAAGGGGAAAAAATCTTTCTTCAATCTTTTATTTCAACATTGCAACATCGTGCTGATTTGCACTGGGCATAGAGCATTAGGTAAAAAGTTTAATATAGCGCTGAAAGGGACTTTTTATGGTAGGGACTTTGAACTTAAAGCACAGTAAAAATAATATGGATTTTGATCAGCAGATTAAATATGGCTGTCTTTGCTGTCACTATCTCAGTGGAAGCACGTACCAAAATCTCCCCAGGAGGCAGATACCTTAAAGAATTAAGGTACCAAGTATTGGACTGACTCATACTACCATCTACAGTATGATTACTAAGGAACGAACCAAATTTTCAGTTAAATACGCATTCGCAGTAATCAACCGACGTATTCTGGATTAACTAGCACAGTGCCAATTTCCGATACCAAAGGTAAGAATTACAACTATCAACCTAACACGGTGTAATTGCATAGTCTGCTTGCTTCTAGTAGCCTAGAGAACCGGTTGATGACAATGCTCCTTGATATATCAACAACTGCATAGAATAGAAGAACAGTATCTCTGTTCTGGGACAAACAATAACACGTTCGAACAACAGTCGTAATAGCATCTACAAGCACAACTGCGTAAAAATCGACGCGGTTCTGGATTAGGTTACAAAGTGCTAGACTGCGATATCGCCAGTAAGACTAACAATCTCCTCATTTTTTTCAATATAAAAAGCGTAGTCGCATCGTGACGGTGCTTTCGATTGGAAATTGGTGAAGAAAGAAAGAGATCAGTTGTGCTACTAAGATGCAGAGAGGCGAAAAAAAGTACATAAACCTGCTATGGTTGCCCATAGCATTGACTGTTTAATAATGTTGATCTTTCCTGTGGTAACAACCACTGAATTAGAAAATTCTCTTAGACACTTTCAGCAGCTTGACAGTGAATGTTTCATTCTTCAATACGTAAAGGAACAGGAACTACTTACTGAGAACATCGTTTGTGATAATGACCAGCGTGTGGATCACAGAGGAATAAAAGGCTTGGATGAAAAAGACAATTGAAGCAATGATGATCATGACAGTGAATACTAGCGAATGTGCATTAAAACGCGGCATTTATAAAATTCGATTTCAGAATATATCAACAGAAAAAGCAATCTGTTCGCGACTTCTTTCATTTCTGGACAAAAATGATGACTCACGAAAGATTTCATTATACATCGATGTCAAAAACTTGAAAGAATCATTTAAATTCAATCTTCATCGAGCTGCTGTTCATTACCGGTGCTCATCGCGTCTGTCAGAGTCTTCAGGTAGACGGCAGCCCTCTCTCTTACCTGATCAATTACTTCTTCAGATCCATACCGTTCTTCAAGGTTTAACCACTTCTGATAGAACGTCCTCATTTTGTGAGACGAAAATTGCAGCGAGGTAACCTTTTCGAAGATAGGCCTTAAAACAGATGCGATATCAAAATAAACATCCATAAGCAAAAGAACAGCAAAAGATCAACGTAAACGACTGTCCAAAATTTTTTTCTACTAAATGACAATAAAATTATTTTCATTTATAATAACATGAACAATGCAAGGGTACAGTCACAAGATACGATGATAGGCATATTCTACTTTAGCGCTGTTGTTCATACAGCAGAACAGAAAATCAGCCATTTTCGAGGCAAATCTTACTTTGATTATAAGAAAAAGAGGAAGGGTATCACGTGAACTACTTAATATTTCCGAAAGCTAGATAAATGCAAAAAACTTGAGGTATATTTTATATGGACAAGCGGAAGCAGCATAAATAAAATCCCGAAAGGCGGAAAAAAGAACTGAAGAAAGAAATAAACTGATTAAAAATTCTAAAATAAACTAGCCATGCTTGTCCTTTTGTCGATTCAATATAAAAAGAATAACTCAATTTTTAAGCTTTTTGATTCCAATTGAGCAATCAGAAAAATTCATATGTTGCTTTTTTAAAA
>UZAM01010854.1:269-16910 GCA_900618415.1 Soboliphyme baturini | reverse complement strand
GTGACTTTGCCGCGGATGTACGACTGGTAAGTGCAGTACTGACAGTGGTACGGCTTGTAGTCGAGGTGTTTGCAGGCGTGGTTCTCGAACGAGCTCGGGTTGTTGGCGATGTACGTGTTGCACATGCAACACATTTTCTTGCCCAGTCCTGGGAGGTCGCAATGGTCAGCAGTGCTCGAGCAGCCCTCCTGTTTCAGCACCTCGTCGAGACTGACCGTCGCTGCCGACAGTCGGTTCAGGATACTGCCGGCGGCGGCACTGGTCGAGCTCCCGGTCGCCGTCGAACAACGCGCATCCGAGCCGTTGCCGGCCATCGCCGCCATCTGTAAGGCCTTGCCGGCGTCCATCGAAAACGGCAATAGAAACGGCAGTTGTCCGGTGAGGGCCGTGTCGACGTTCTCGGCCGCACTCGGACACTCGTCGTCCACCACCGCGTCTTCTTCGTTGCCGGCTGTGGACGCCGCCGAACGTTGGTACAAGTTCCTGCTCGACAGACAGCTGCCGAAGCACTCCAGCTTCATCTCCTTGATTTGCCGGCCGATGTCCGCCACCGGGTGATAGCTGACCTTCACCGGTTTGCTTCCGTGCACTCGCACGTTGTGTCGACGAATTTTGGACATGGCGAAATGTCGAAAGTTACAATATTCACACTTTAGTGGCTTGTAGGCCAGGTGCACTTTGGCGTGGGCTATAAGGCAAGACATGTTGCGCGAGATTTTCGCCTGGCAAAGTTTGCAATGCAACGTCGCTTTGCCGGACGTTTGGATGTGTAGTTTCGGGCTCTTATAGCTGCTGTTGCCTTGGGCATCGTCGGCCGGTGAGACGGCCGAACTCGCACTCGCTTTGGTGAGCGTGTCGTCGTTTCTGGAGGCGGCGAAATTGTCCAACAGTTGAGAGGTGAACAACGGGAAGCACTTGGACAAGTTTCGGAAACTTTGCTCTTCCGCCTCGTAGTTGGAAATCACCTGCATGGTCGTCTGTTTGACCGGGTGGTTCGCCTGCAGCAGGTGCTGCGTGAACAACATCTGATCCGGGAACATCGTGTCACAGATGCCGCACTGGTACGGATAGTAGTTCTCGTGCTGGCGCGCGTGCATCAACAGCGAGGACCACCTCCAGAGGATCATCTGACCGCACAGCTCGCACTTGAGCGTCAGCGCTTGGTTGATGCCGTCGAACAGCACCTCGACCATTTCGCTCAGCTCCTTGCACAGGATCTTGCGCACGTAGTCGATCGGTCGCTGGTTGTCCATGTCTGCGTGCTCCGAGTTCAGGTGCATCTCGTAGCACAACGCCGATTCGATGTAGATGCCGCAGTAAGGACAGACGAACTTGCTGAAACTGATGTGGCCCCGCAGATGGTACACTACGGCGTCCGGCTTGTTCGATATCGACTCGCCGCATAAATTGCACTTCAACCTCTCCGAGCTGATCCGCGCTAAAGCCGCACACAGGTAGCCGGAAAACAGACTCTGGTTGCCCGAGTCCGGGTCAAACGGCCCGAGCCCCAGCTGACTAGAACCAAGAATTGACTTGCGCAGACTTTCGATGCTTTCGTCGTCGCCCTTCAGCAACGCACTGGAACAGCCTTCACCGGTCGGGTTGTGGAAACCGATTATTTTGCACGTGTCCATCATTTCTTTAACGGCCGCTTCCAGTTCAACTTTCGGCCGGTACTCCACTTCCGCGTTTTGATTCGCGTGGACCCTGCTGGCATGACGTCGGATTTCATCACTATCATAGCCCTATGATAAAAGAAAAAACAATTAACAAAACATTAACACCTACGCTATTACTAAAACAAATTCAGATCGATATGAATTTATTAAAACAGAGCGAGCCTCGTTTGTGGTCCTGCACCACAACACACGGCGCTCATATCCAGAATTAGGCAGACAGCCACACATTCAGTAGACACGTTCTCAACAGATACAGGCTTTTGCTAATTGGCTATCGAATGCGATCAGCCTCGATGATAAGACATTATTCTAATGAAACGTAGCAAGGATGCAGACACGAAATCCCGAAGGTGATTCAGAAAACGGCATCATTTATTTTTTGGCACGACCGAATCTTTAAGATACCCAGAAAACAAAAAAAAACACTTGACTTGAACTGATAACAAATCGAACATACGTTAAACAGTGGTCACTGTAACACTTCGTCAACTCAAAGGCAATAAACAAATACGAATCATCCTTTTAGTTTTGTTCACAACCGATCCACTCTGGTACGTGTTAAATCCTGTTGAAACATTTTTCAGAAGTAAACATTAGAAATTTCAAATGAGGAGATAAGACCTCAAAACGATCAGAAACAAAGCAGCAACAGCAAAGTCACATATCTATCACATATGTCTAGCCGTATCACTATTGACTGCTGCCTGTTTTATGACTCGTGAAAGGAAGTATGATAGCAGCGGTAGTTTCAACTAATGGTTTACAATGACAGTGTTTCGAAAGGCACTGCTGTGCGGGTTCACTTATTTCCTGGCGTATTTGAACAAGGGAGGTGACTTGGAAACTTTGAACGATATATCGGTGTCATTAACAACGATCATAAACCATAAATAACGATCATAAATTCATACACATTCTTAAGGGTTTAATACTATAGAACCACAGAATGAATACGGCATTGCTTAAATTTCGCCGAATCACTGCAGAATCATATCTTATAGCATAACGAATGCAAAACAAAGCTTGAATGTCATAGAAAGTAAATTACAAAAAGAAATTTAAAAAAAAACATGAAGAAAGACAACCAGAAAATATCACCGTACAACAGGTAAACGTCTTACTCCGACAGCAAAGACAAAAGCGTTTCCAAAACTCCGACGACCTCGCTAGATCTAGCAACAACGGTTAGTCAGTTACTGCATCTCAGTTGAAAAGGTATGAATGTAAGACCAGGCGTCGGGGGCTTGGATTTCAAGTCATCTCGGTATCATTCAGTGGAAATCTTAATGACTCAATCCATCTTAAACAGATATGAATATTAAACAAGTCATGGCCGTTGAAAGTGACAACGACACAAGGCTCCTGTTTAAGCAGAGGTTGCTAAACCGGGTTTACCGAGTCTTGACTAACCTCTCTTTCTTTCTCCATTGCCTGATTTTTGTCGATTTTTCTGTCCTACTTACTCACAAGTTGCCATTTTCTTTGGGTGAGAGCATACACGGTAGCGAAGAAACATTTTACCGGTCTTCCTGAGAGCTGTAATATGAATTATGGCCTTCTTTCTTTCCTTTCAGAGTTTCAAACAAAGTAAGTCTATTCTAACACAACTGTCTTAAGAGTCTCAGAGCACTACAACGATCTAGATTTAGCTACTGTCGAAACCTCGTCGACCTCGATCGTTTCTGAATTGATAACAGGCAACTTCTACGACTCTCGTAGTAGCTAAACACTATAAAATCCACTAAAAGTATATGTGGCATACTATATTTCTCTGTAATTTCCTTTCCCGCCAAATCGTTGTCCGTTCTCCGAGAGAGTGGGGCAGATCAACCAGCATGACATAAAAATAAATATACGCTCATTACAATTTGACAGGATCCGACTGCAGGTTGTTTTCTTCAGATACTCCGGATCTAGCCAGTAAACATCACAGTAGTGAAAAATCATCAAATATGGAGCCGAGGGCAATTGGTACCTCAACAGAGGGATTTTTACGCGGAAAACCGAATGAGGAATGCTCCGCAGCAGTGCATCACAAAGTCTGTCTTATAATTTACGCTATGTTCACACTAAGCCAATGCTTTATTACATATTGGTCGGTAACGAACTGGAGAGACGAGGAGCCTGATCACGTGGCAGCGTTTAACGAATACACTCACGGATCCGTGTCCCATGTGAAAGAAAAACATTTAGGTGCCCGTGGACAGGAGTCGAGACACATGTTTCCTTTAGAATAAGACTTACTAAGTGCTCTCAGTGAGTCACGAGTTCAGCATATGACCATTTGAGAATGATACGGTCACTTTTCTAGTCAGTGCAACGGGGATCATGAGGAAATGTCTTCCTGACATTGACGTAAAATATTTTCAACCCCCTTTTGCCTAATTCATGATGAAGACCATTAAACATGGTTTATCTGTACGACTTGATTGGTTAGTTCACGGCATCCGAGTTTGAGTTTTCTAATTACGTCAACACGGGTTGACTAATGGACCTCAGATTCTCTCACTGACGATCCGTAAGTTGAAGTATGAGAATTTTCGCGTTTACCATTTGCGTCGATTTTCACATTTGATAGTCAACTAGTGAGTCAAATGGAGTCACAAGTGGGCCAAATGCAGCCACAAGGGCGCTCGTATGGGACAGCATGGTCGGTGGTGGATATCATCAACGACTTGCTACCCGTTTGTCAGCTGACTCAGGACAATTCGCAGGTAAGACAAAGGTCACCCCTTCAATGAATTCGCACCTGTCACCTCAGAGTTTCAAAGCTGACTTCCGCCTAAAAGTCATCGACCTTTTGTAGCAAGTTCCTCAACGCCAACGTAATAGCATAATTATGAAAGAACTTAAATTTTCAACCAGATTCTAGCCCCGAGGGGCAAACGAAAATCGTTACCAGTCCCATTATTGTCGAAAGGCTTTTAGACCTGTCTGTTGTACAGCCATTTACAGCCATTCTAGAAGGGCTGCCTTAGCAAAGTCACATTCTAGCACGAGAAGGAGACGGACGTCAGCAGTGTCAGAGAAGTACGAAGTACTCGTCGCCCTGGAAATACGCTTTAAACAACCAAGTCATCAATTGTTACGACGGTGTTTGCAGTGGAGCAGTTGCAAAAACATGGCCTCGTTATTTGGCGATTTCGGACTTTTTCCGACTTGCCGAATAATGAACCGGCGAATCAGTGTTTAGCGGCTAAAAACTTGTCATTCCATCTTAAAACCTTCAAAGCCGTCGTTTCGCCAGCCAAAGCAAAACTTCCACTGGCCACCAGTGTTGACTCCCTGCACGACAAGCGAATTTTGATGGGGTCTGCACAGAAGAACGAAAGAGACGCATCTGCGAACGTAGCTGGACTGCGCCCGAGTCATCTTTTTTCCCCAAGGTCTGCCTCCAATACAGCAATTGCTAAAAAGCGTCAACGTCAAAGTTGGTGTCCCCTGTTCTGTTTCAACCTCAGCATCTTTACATCGCACTGCCTGACAAGTAGGACCTGATTTACGGGCGAGTCTCAACTCAGACTCAGCGTGGCAGACTCGCAACCGAACGTAAGAGCACGAACAGAACGCGAATCGATTGGCACAGCGGGAGTCGTTCCGCAAATTGACTATTCGACCGGTTGTGACGACGCTTAGAAAGCGATTGCCCTTTTCATCGGCAAAAAAAGCAAAACGCCCTTTTTTCCAACACGTAAAGAGCTAATCCGTGAGCTGACGAGAAAAACAAAACCTTTTCCACGAAACTCATGACCAACACGTGGGACAGAGTGCCAACTCTTCGAACAATCTGCAAAGGTGTCTGTTTTCGCTGTCGCTCGAAGAGCGGATGCGACAAATATTTCGAAGAAAGCACGGGCGTTTTCGAGATGGAAGGGACACGCAGGTAACAAAGCAACAGGGGAACAATCGGAAACGGACTCAAACTGTCCTGTGCCATGCGCATAACCGACAACCGATGGATCGGGTAGGTGACTTAAACAGACATGAGTGGAGAGGGTAAATTAGGGCGGAATAAGTTCACCATTAAAATAACTGTCAGAGGCTGTTGTGAGAAACCAAGAAACGGTCGTTAAAATATGCTGTCCCTACGACTAGCATATTTTTACGAACCACTGAGGCAAATATGGATCGAAAAAAATTATTTTCAGTGCAAATCAAAACGAAAGGGCCGAAGGTGAATGATGAGAAATCGATATAGTGCAAAATATTGAAACTAGCCTTTGTTCAGAGATTCCATTTAATTTTACTGCCCAGAATTTAGATATTACTGTAGGTTGTTGAATCTGGGTCCACTGCTGTAACGATTCATGATTCAGAACACTAAATATAACAGATAGTAGAACAGTTTATTGCCGACGCGTTTCCCAACATAGATCGTTGCAGCATCAGGGCTAAGCTAAATACAAATGATTGTTTGCAGGCCCCTATGTCCAACAAGGAACAATACTTTACAAGGAAAATGATATGGAACAGACGGCCAAAATGCTAACCAACAATTTTCGCTAACATTCGCCAAAATGCTAACCATTAAAACGATTTATCGTATCAATTTGGAAATGGAATTTACTCGCTAAAATAATAAATTGGAGCTGTATTTACTAGTTAAAGTAAACTCCGTGCAATCGGTTATGCTTTCGGGTACGTTGGAAGCCAGAAATATAACTGAAAAATATACATATTGTTTCCTTTCAGTTCCCACATAACACACTGTCTTAGACACATTATTCTGCATATCTTCCCAAACTTTGTCATAGGTCGCCATCGCCCGTCCTTTCTGAGGGTGGTAGGCAACACGAAACGCAGCAACTTTCCCCATACTTTCTTCGGGATTAATGTGCACCAATACCTTCAATTCTTCTGTTCGAGGTTGTGCTCGGCATATCCTACTCCGGACAAAATTTCCTCAATAAGGCATAGATGTGTGTCGACCTCGGTAAAGTCCTTCATATTGCACATAATCATACTCAACGATTTTAGCTATGCCAGGGCTGAAGGCGCACGTGTCATAACTCATATCGAGTTTCAAGGTGCTGTTTTGCTCATGCGGTCAGACGTCGCTTCGCCGAGCAGTCAGGGACCTCGACGCTAATGACAGCAAGTCCGCAGACCCTTCATCACATGGATGGGAATCGTCGTCGCCATTCGCCCAGGCAAGTGCATAAATCAGCCGTCACGGAGGACGTGGCAACGAGTCGATTGAACAAGATACGAGCGATTCGACATTCTTGGACCGAGATTAATGACCATAATCAGCGGTCCGATCAAACAACAGCGTAAGCTCCAGTAGTTAAGCGGCCTGGCATGATAAAAAATCGCAATATAAAAAGTAGCAATTAAGTGAGACGGCTCGCCGACGGGTAGCATCACCGTCTCTCAAGGCAACGATGGATAAAAGGCAGTCGCTGACATGGAACACCAGTTTCGAGTGAGTTACACACCTCAACTGTGGATGCTCCAAGGTTTCAAACGCACACTGAACACGGACCAGCATCACGCATTAAAGTATCTCAAAACCTTACTGTTGCTACTGCACAGCTGGAGCGCCGCAAATTTATAACCGTCCAATATGCCGGTTTAGAAATGGGTCGTATGAAAATCCATGACGGTGAAAGTGTATATCTAACTAACCTGTAAATTTAAGGGTCCCACTTCTTACAAAACATGCTCGTTCGCCGAAATACGTTGAAGAACGCATAGCTCCTCCAAGATTACATTTCATGGCATATTCAACCGCCCCTTTGCTCCTGCTTGACAAGGTTGTCTACGACGTAGCATGCAAGGAGTACCAGCTTCAGAAACATCGTTTTTAATAAGAGCGGTGGCTCTGATATATACCATACAATATGTATATAGCATACATATTTTAACACACAAATCACCGATGTTTCGAATCGAACTCGGCTCGTCGTCAAGGTACATTAATATAAACAGATCTGCAAAATCAAATCGTCAAGTTAAAGTTTTGTCTAATACGAGAGTCATGGTTTGGAGCAACGAATGGCTTAATGGTGATATCGTGTTTTTTGACAGGTAACGTCCAGATACTGCTCAGATGCATGCCATTGGCCCTATTTATACATCTGTTGGCCTGGATCAACACAGCCTTCTTGATCTTGGTAAATTTGTAGTTCTTTTTAGCACAGAATGTGCTGCCAATCAATTTCACGATTATTGATGACACAGTGTTGAACAACACCGGAGCTCTTTTCATATTCTTCTTTAAAAACCATGGGACCGTTCGTCTGCTTTCTACCTGACCCTTGTTGCGCACTGCTTTTATCTCTTAAGTCAATGTTGCTCCATCTCGTAAAGTTAGGCGATGTGTTACTGGCTCCTTTCGTCAATGGAATTAACCTTTTCCCCAGTGTAGACTTCTCCCCATTTACAGGATATATATGTCTGATCCATCGGCATTGTTTGTTTTGCGGCACATTCATTTTTACATTCGTTAGTCGACTCCAACGGAGGAGGAGCTGAGACTTGAATACAAGCGGAGGGGTAGGACAGTCCTACGAAGCTCTATCCTCAGTTTTAGTATATGTAATGCAAAAATACTGTGTTCGGTAAATTCACGGATTTTGACTTCATTCCCCGTGTACGGATGATTCATTTGTTGACGGGTGGTTCCTTCTACAACCGCTCAGAGTATCTACTGTTTTTTAAAGCTCTACTCAAGTAATTCAGTTTTTTTCGAATGCGTGTATAGCAGAACTCAGTTCTTTACATCGGCTGCCTTTCATTACTGCATACGGATGACTGGAATTAGAATTGTAGGAAACTACTGGTGTACGTCGGTCAGTGATAGACTTCTGTTATACACGTGGTCTCCTTCCACGTAACCGAGACATCCAAGAATCGTAAAATGCTCTCTTCTTTAGTGAATTCGATGTCGTCTGGTTAGACGGGCCTGTGAAAATGGTCTAAGAAACAAGGTTCAGTGCCACGTTTGCAGATGACCAACATATCCATCCGAACAACCGTTTATTAAACACCGGCTGAATGTTGCCGGTTGATGTTCGGAAGGCAACTGTTTCCAAATGTTCCAGAAAAATTTTAGCAACGGCTGGCGATAAAGGGATTGCTCACTGGAGCACCGTTGTTATGTTGGAACAGCGTACCGTCATACCAAAAAGAGTTATAGGTTATAGCCCACAAGGCAGATGTTGAGAATATCCCGGACTGGACTTTGTTGAAAGCGTAGCCTGCTGTTTCAGCTCCGTGTTGTTTTCCACCTTATCCTTTACCACATCAAAGACGAATTTGAGAATTATGCCAGTAAACAGGCTTGAGACGTCATAATTAACTAAAATGGTATTTTCTTCGACGCGTAAACCAAGCAGCTGTTGGACGAAATCACTAGAGTCTTTTAGATGCGAATTTAAGTATCCGGCATGACTCACCAGAACTGGCTGAATCAACCTGGATATAAAGGAGACTGTAGGACGCACGTGCATGGCAAGTTTAAAGATTTTAGGTAAGCAGTAGAACTCTGGAAGTTCTTGATCCTTAACTTGGCTGACATCCGTTTGGCTTTTTCAGTTTCAAGTTCTTTGTTATTTCCCAGGTGTGAACTAAAGTTCGTCAAGCAGACAATCAACTCTTGCGTTGGGTCTTCAGCCAAGCGAGAGGAACCAGACCGAAGTGCCGTGTTACACTTTTTATGACAGTCATTCCTGCTCATCACAACCGTTGCATTCCCCTTGTCTGCCTTTACACTATCACGCTAGAATCATTCCGTCGGAGATCCCTCGAAGCCTTGAATTCGCTCTTGGTTAGATTGCTGTCGATCGTACAATGGTTTCGAACACCCGTTCAATTTCCACTAGAAACTGCAAGAGCACCAGTTTTTAAGTAGAAATTTTCAGTGATAAGCGCAATGTCAAGAAGAGGACCGTTTTTTTTTGAGCTGGTGGCAAAATTAAGCCCTTTTCCCAGAATGGAGCTTTTTTCGGGTGCAGGGGTCGTAGAATTCCACTTAACGCGTCGCGTCTGCTATTTTTAGTACCCTAACCGTGAACCATTCAAGCAACTATGTACAGAGCTACGGGCCCAGAATCAGAAAATTGAACTAGATTATTTAAACTCGAATTTCGTTAAATCAGATATGCAGCCATTCGTTTGCATGTCCGATTCTTTAGCTGAAAGGCTTAGCCCTGTATAACTAAATTTCAAGCAGCAAGTTCAATTCAAATTCAATTACTCAATGCGACGTTCTCGTTTTCAGTTCCACCAAATGACCTCAACGGTCCTCGACGTACAGGGCTGAAGTTTTCGCACACCGAAAAACTGCCAACTGGAACTGTGCCAACCGCCATACTCGATAATCGTCGGCGTTCCATGGGAAAGCGACGATCGTCACTTAGTAGAGACATGAGCGTTCAGAAACGGATCGGTGAAAATTTTATCCGATCGGCTGAGTCACATACCGAAGCAAGAAACAGACCAGGGCTCGGAGGTGCATCGAAATTTTTCGATCAGTCGTCAAGAAACACGTCAGTTGCGGTACGGAAGTCATAATTTTCGCATAAGCTCAGGGAACAGTGTCGAAAAGCTATATTACAACAACAACAACTTACGACGATGCAATTATCACCTCCTAAACTGGCATCGATTCGGTGTCAGTGAATTCAAAAATCAGTCCTCTACGGAAGTAGCTAAGTAGCTCAATGGTTAATAATGCCGAACATACGTCTCAACACCAAAGATTCTGTTCAATAGCGATGTTTCAGACCATAATTACATCATCCATCATCAGTGTCTCATCGGGTAACGAACAACGCAGTTGTTGCCTGAAGCGTCTTTCGACTTTCGGCGTTGCACTGGATTTGGAGATTTTATCCACATACATTTCCTTACGAAGTCATGGCACAGTGATCGAATGCAAGATAATTGTAAAGCTACGAAATGAGCGCTACGAAGCGCGCAACTGCTTCAAAATCGAGAGGATGACTTATTGAATGGTTGCATCGGGGTGGTGGAAGCATCCACGCTGGTCACAGAGCATAGTACTTGAGCACCGATGCGTAAAACAGAGACCCCATGACGTTTCGGTGTGGTCATGCAACAGTGGGCGAACGGTGCGGCCACGTTGTTGGGTCAGAGGCGAGACCCTCTTGGGGCTACAGCTTGCTTGAAACCACCAGACTCGATAACTGACTTCGTACTGTCACAGTTGCACAAGGTGTAAACCCAAAAACAAATATGGCATCAGTGTGTTATCAGAAACAGGACCTCGCAAGTCAGCGGCTGTTAAATTCGGTTTTGGAGGAGTTACAGCACTATGAACATAATGCCGTGTACGAATGCGTAATTTTGGAAGCTACTGAACTATACTGATAAATTACAAAAAACAATAATATTATGTCACTTAAATAAGTCATGTTTAGCGTTAGGTTAACTAACCGTAAGTTTATGCAATCTACACAGACACATGCATATCGAAAAGAGTCCGTCTTTTATGCAGCTCAAATTCGTTTGCATGCCTATGGTTACAATCATATCTACCAATTACACGATCATTATGAGGATGCATAAGTGACAAGTCGAACCGCATGCAAAACAGCAGAACTTAATTTGTTGCTTGTGAGAATAACCGCCTCACGGAGGCCGATTAATGAGTGCGTGGTAAACGCTCTCTGACACTTGAAAGTTGCTCATTTTACCTCGAAGTTTTCACTCGCCCCTGTGCCGCCTGTTGCACAGCATCATGACATCTTGCTTCTTGGACTTCCGTGTACTTTATGTACGCCTCGAAGACCTTTAGTCGTCGGCAATCTGTTTAGGTTTCGTTCTATCGGTGTTCCTCCGATCTGCCGATTGTACGCTGTTTGTAAAACTCTTCCCGGATACAGTCATTACGCATTCAGTTCTGGCTGGACACTCGTTTCGTTTCTTCAATCAGATCCTCTTCGTTGCCAGTATCATGTACTCGACTTTTTCGCGTTTCACCTTTTAGGCTTTACACGGCTACTGGTAAAACCAGAATTTCATACCAGAGCATCTTTATTCCCCTGAGTAAAACGTTTTTAGAATTCAAAATCTAAGGCAACTGCGACACTACTACAAGACCCAATTTCGACAGCTCCCATTTTGTCCCATGACAACCAACTGGTATTTAGTGCAGCCGTCCTTTTCCAACTCATATCTTCGGTTCCTTTGCAGGCTCTCATTACCGTCACTTTCACTGAGTCGATATTCTATCTTCGTTGCAAACCAGCTTTCTTAAGCCATGTTATGAGCTCTAAAAAATCGTACCTTGCCATTATCAGACGCGGCTGATTCATCGGCAAATAAAAGTGGTTCATTGTGTCTCCGTACAGCGGATTACCTTGATTTCGTAAAATTTCTTCATCTCTGCATCCGGTGTCATAATATTATAAAATATGTTCGTTCGTCCGAGTGCGTTAAATAACGCATTACTCTTCGAGGATCAGGTCTCACGGTGCATTGCACCGCCCTGCAATATGCGGCAGAATTATGAAGTATTAGCTCCTGCAACATCGGTTTTCATGAACGTGAAGAAGCTCTAACGAACAAAACCATACGGCTTGCGCCTGTCACTGCAGGCTCAGAAAGACCATAAAGCCGTGACCTACCTAAAAGGGTCCTGATACGCTGTTCCGTAGGAGATATGCGTTATTTAATATCATATTCAACAGACTGGCGTGGAGAAAGCGCGCAGCTCAGTCACACATTCATTTCCCTGTCTTAATCCTGCAGTATTCCTTAAGTAAGACGTTAACAATGACATCAAAATATCTGTAGACAATCGCTGTGACGAAAACAGGATATCGGTACATCTAGGAAAACAGATTTCAAAAAATAAAACGCTTCTATCCTATTTAAAAAAGTAAATAAACGAGATTTTTCGAAGTCTTTCTAGTCCTTCTCCTAGTCGTAAATCAAAGCTATCAGCTTCCGAGCACATTACCACCATCAGACGACTACTTGTTCTTGATGATGAACTTTTTCCGTTCACTTTGCAGCCGCATTATTTAAGCCCGATTGCTGACAGGTGTCAGCAGACTACAACTTCGAAGACAGACGTGTACACTTTCCACCCTCTCTAGAAAGACCACCTCGAAAACCTCAGTTTGGATGACCCCGGTGTGTTACGGGAGAAGGCAGTCTGAAGAATGAATCGGCTCATGCACAAGGACATCGAACAGGTATGTGAGGTAACCATAAAAATATCAGTCGGCGATGTGTTGCTTTCATCCCCACTAACGGCCGCCCACTATCGAGATCCGCGTAAGAACAAGGGCGACGTTTGCAACTCAGCCACGTAGTGCCGCGTTCAAAAGTGCTGTGACATTTATCATCAAAATCTAAATGGAAATTATACTTATTCATTGCCTTAAAAAGCCCGTCATTCCTTTGAGTCGCGGGGGAGGGGGTAGCTGCTTCAGGACAATGGTCCAAAGTTTGGATTCAAAGGTGAGACAATGCCAGGAATCGAGTCATTCGGCTTTTGGACCGTGTTTCTCCTGACCTTGGCAAAAAAGTTCACCTTGGGAGTCTTTCCCATGGCACCAGCATATCACATAAAAAAACAATCGCAACTGTCATGTCTCCACAGCTTACAAGCGAGGGTATGTCGAACGACGACGGTGAACGACGATTTCGTCAAGTCTCGTCATGTATGAACCATACAATAATACCAATATCCAGTGTACTGGAGGCAACTGAGGATGTACGAAAACAAGCAGAACGACAAAATGCCTACGGTACACTAAGCCAAATACAAACTACTTAAACTGCCTTTCCAGCAGTAACGAATAGGAGGTGCAAAGAGGCACTCAATGAGCGAGCAGCGCTGAATCGGAACTCAGCGATAAACCTTAACACCGGCAGGCCTGGTTCCGGTACGCAAGAAACGGTATGATCGGAGTTACCCCTAGGGCTTTTGCTGCCGCCGAACAGCGGCAGCGAGAAAACGACCGAGGAAGGATGGTTTCGAACGCCTGATGCCCGTCATGCATATTCCGTACACCAATCAACGTCGCCGGCATCGTAACACGACGCACAGCGAAAGTAGGGTTGGTGGAGTCTCGTGGAAATGACCAGAATGAAAAAACGACTTCTTCCCAGAGGTCGGCCAGTTCTGTCCGTATCGGGTGGAAAAAAGGCCAGAGTGCGCCTGCTAAAAATCTCGGTTGTTTTGGCACCTTGTTGTGAAGGTAAGGTTTCACCTCAATTGGCTGAGAAACGCGCCGAATTCGTGACCCAACAACAAGTTGACAGGAATGCTAAGCGAACGGAACGGCACGGCAATGAGTGATCTGAACTTTCCCATGCGTTTCTGCCCAGACCCACGTCGAGGTAAACACATCCGACCCAAGTGCTTGTTTGCGTTGGTGTTGCATCGTGACAAAGAATCAAATAAAGCTTTATCGTAGCGGTGCCAGGGCGCTCCACGTACATCTGTCAAGTCGAGGAAACATTGCCAAAGGCTGCTTTACGGAGCATCAATCAAGGTTACACTTCATGCCACACCAATGCTCAAGGAAACATGCTCGTTGATACAACGCCTTAAATTTTGCAGCGAAGTTCCATGCATTGCGGTCGATGATTGGCGTGGAATAAAAATTTCGACAGTAACATATTCCTCGTTCAGTTGTAAGTTCGGGGAGAGAAACGTCCTCAGATGGCAAGCCTTCAACTGGTCTCTTGAGTAAGAATTTCGACCGAAGCTACCCGACCGATCATGCGAAAAACCTCGTCTTGTCTTGTCCACCCGTTTTCCATTAATACAAATCTTTGCTCAGTGGACACCCATGACAAACCGGAGCTGTCTCTGACTACTTGGCCTCATATCTGCCTCCGTGACCAGATTCTTCTATTCTGTTTGTAGCCAAACTGTTAAGATTCCGGTATCATGAAAAGTTATCGGTATCAAAAGTTGACAGATATTAGTCCACAGCTCTGTTACCGTTGCTTCTGTAAATGAGCATCGTGAAGTAAGAATTTGAGAAGCAGCTGTGCAAGCATTTTGATCGATGCCCGCTTCACTCTAACGGCCATACACGTGAGACGGAATCCGTAGATGGCAGCCCAATCTGTGGCCGTATCAGAAAGTTCTGTGTTACAGCCGTCCCGTTCAAATGTCCTGAACGAACCTTCGCAACGATTCCTTTTCTGCATCATTGGTACGTCGACTGATGATGAAACTCAGGTTAATGCGTTATATGTTCTGCTCATCGTGAGTCAAATCTAACGTGAAGTTGCGAGGCAGAATATCCCGGGTTAAACGCGTCAATTCTTTGGCATCAACTGGCGTATATCTTCGCACTGTTGAGCCTACCTGATCAATTTACGACAGTGCGGCCGCATAGGACTAGAAGTGTCTCTGCGCAAACTCAGAGTCGCATAACGGTCCTCCATCTGAAATGCGCCTTGCCTTTTATAGCAGAACGGGTAAAGCTGACGCCAGGCAACATGTATTAAACACGCCGATGAACGTATAGTTATTTTTGCCAGCTCTCATCAAGAAAATGTCTTAACTGACTTGCGAAACCAAAACGATGACATGGGTCAGTGGCCAGCCACACCGAAAGCTAGTCTCCTTCTAAACTCCAAAAATACTGCCGTCTACCGCTTTCGATCTTCAGAACATCAGCCTCCTGCTGTCATTTCGTTTGAAAGTCATCATCGAGGCAACTCCTTTCAAAGTTCACAGTTCTAGCAGGCCAATGTAGTTAAATATGCGCGTATCATTATCGAAGAACATCAGATTTTAGACAGGGTTAGTCAGTCAACAGAACGTTTCGTAAGAACCGAGAGGTCGGGGGTTCGAACATCGGTCCAGATAACGCGTATTTTTGATGCTGATATATGAATACCATTGCACGGGTAAAAAAGAGGAAGCAAAATCATATGTTTGCCACGTAGCTGCTGTCGACTCTGCCTTTAAAATGAGGCACTAGCAGTGGATGGCATGGAAACGGGGATCAGCGCCCCATCATTATCTTGACGAAAAGAGCGCTAGAAACGGTGAAAGTGCAAGAACGACATTCTAACGGTTACAAACTTTCCCTCGTTTTTGTCATTTGCACTCGGATTCGACGCTTCTCACCCCTCTGGCTTATACAAACGGTATAATAGCTTGTAATGTGTAATAAATTAGATGGTCATAATGGCTGTCAAGGAGCTGTCAAGATTCGCAAAGATGAGTGTCACGAATATGTCTTTTTACAAGCCACTCTTAAAAGGCACAGATAATCTTACTGTCAGTATCAGTTTCTTCCCATGCTTTGCATTGTACTATACGCAGCGACGTCGTTCGCTCATACTCTTGATACCAGAGATGTAACTCGGCGTGACTCCAAGATGGCCGAAGTAAATTGCTGAATTTAACTCAAATCGTGTGGCACATTCCCGGTATTACAGCATAAGCACCTTCTAAACTTGTGACCCATTATTGCGTGCATGATCATCGTCAATATCTGTGGAAGCCTGCCTTTGGCCAGATCAGACGATGTATGCCTCGACAGTCCTGACCCCTTGTAGCCCAAAGTCTCCAGATGACAAGAACGTCGGTCGACAGACGGATTCTTGTCTACGACCACGGGCCGTGCAATGTCCAGTAATGAACCCCCAAACTATGTTCTCTCTCAGCCAACACGAAACAGCCTCTGCATCTGGTTTGCTCGAATGGCGGTGGCCGATCACCAGGGCCAACGGACTTCTCACGCGGTTTAGTCGCCGCCGTTGTTACCAGGTGCCCTGGTGCTTCGCCAACAACGACACGATAGGCTGGCGAGTGCTGAATATTGACGTTTTTTGGCAAGAAGCAGGAACTTTCAGTCGCACTTACCTCACCTGTCTGAAATAACAAATGCTTGGGAATAAATAACTGGTACTCAAGAGCAGTTGGAAATGTTAACTGGTTTCAAAAGTTGAAACGCCGTAGTAATTGATGGCTTGGCAGGCGTCAGCTGAACGGTCAGAAGCGAGAGCGAAA
>UZAM01010843.1:2581-16932 GCA_900618415.1 Soboliphyme baturini | reverse complement strand
GTTTTATGGCATATCGTATGGTTTCCCCATGATGCATTTAGGAGTGTGAAGTTGTTATCACCTTGTCCAACTTCAGCTGCGGCTTGCAGCATATAGTATTCCTGCCCGATTGTGAAGGTTCCGACTCTCTCGGCTACGCTCAGGTAAACATAACTTTTTGAATGACGTGTTTATGCTTTGATTTCAGCGAATAGCATGTACCCGTGTTTTTGAAGAAGCACTGTGATGTGGTAACAATCGAATGCTTCAAGTTGTTATTAACGGCAATTTACCAGGGCAGCTCCTTATCTTCGCATTTAGCCGGCGTAACGGCCAATTTATGTATTCTGACTTCGATTGCCTTTCTAGCAGTAGCAGCATTCAACAGTAGAAGTCTAATCAAGCGGTAAAAATGAAAGGAAAAGTTTGGGTAACATTGCCTGGCGATGTCATCCTGAGTCTGCACAGAATTAACTCTAATTCTAATTAATGGTCATCCAGTAGAAAACAGTTATTCCATTGTACCCTCTCATTTCAGACATTGATAATGCTGCTTCACTCATTCACTGTCGCAAAGAATTAATGACATCCCACGTTTCTTCTTCAATCTGCTACTACTTTCTAGCCTGTCCACTGTCTGATACGATCCAAACCAATCTTTATGCTAGGCTTGGCTTGGAATGTTTCTAGAAATGCGGCTTAGCTCAACTGTCAAAGTTTTAGACTGTCTCTCGGAACTTTTCAGCATTGGTCGATACACTGTGAGCCAAGAGCCTGTGATATCCTTTCGTTCGCATAGCATGCGTATCATTTAAAATTCTGATGAGGCGCTTGTTGTCTTCATAGTGTTTGGACGGATAATGAACGCTTTCCTTTCGTTAATTAATTGAAGAACGGTTCAGAGTATGAGGAACGTGTTTGATATCAATAAGGCTTTTGGAGCCCCGAACTGTGTTCCATTTTCAGCGCAGGTTTATAATAAGAAAAATACGGCAACCGATATTAAAGGACAGTTTAATTTTAAAAGAGGGTAAATTGATTCTTTATTGCGAAATGAAACAAAGTCGATGTAATGAAGGGAAACCAGAGTACTGAAAGCTAAGATGGTCAGAAAGAAAAATAGAAGAATATCGGTAGAAAAATGAGATTAGACGGTACATAGTATGAACTAAATTATTTTAGATGGGATTTCAGTTAGGTAAAAAGTAATAATATTTATTTCATTTCTGATTCCGCTGCGCCACAGGCTGTGACAGACTGTGAATCGGGTCTCAAGAAACCAGTAATGGCATGTGTCAATACTTGACTACTCTTTTTATCCATATTCGAAAACTGTTGCATGTTCCTCAAAATGATTGTTTTTGTCGGCTTTGGACCAGCTTGCTTCCATCTTTCCTCTAGCTTAAACTTTTATGTTAAGCCGCAGTACGGTGGTATTTTCTTGTATTCTGAATTTGAAATCTGAAGTGCATTGCTGGCTGCTCTGATCTTCCGTACTTTTGATTCGTTTTTAACAAAACCTGCTCTTTATAGGCTGTACTGCCCACTGCAGAAATCGTGATCCCCATGAAAGATGAAACACTGGAATTCGATGATATTGACCTTGAGAAGTGGCATGACATGTATAAGGACGACAGAAAGTACATTTTAGTTATTGGATACGTAAAAGTTCACTGCTAGTAGTGGTGTTTAGTTTTTTCATAATTAAAAAATTAAATGAAAGTAAAGTTTGCAGCCACCGAAATGTCGATTTCCCGTACATTTCATGATGCACCATCTGTAGTAGTTTTCATGGGGCTCATGGTACGATGCTGATCCCCTTTCTGTGCCAAGAGAATGTCTACAAGTATAGCATGTAATTTCCCGTTTACAATCCTGTTAAGGGTTACTCGTTTATCTTCCTCAGAAGGAGAAAGTCTCAGCGGTCTGATTGAAGCTTGAACTCACGATGTGTCGACTGCGGGTCTGACATTTTCGTGAGTTAGCAACCCATGTTCATAATAACTTCCCCTCGAATCATTGGAATATGCCCCACTTCGCTTATTATATTTTTCAGCTATTGTTTTCTGTCGACAGTTTATCCTTCTAGTGTTTGGGAAGGGAACGAGTCATTACGAGCAGTCCAGAACATTTTGGTTATTTTGGTCATGATTAAGAAAATGACCATGGCGTACATGGAGCCAGTGTTACAGTAGAGTAACGGATCGTAACAACATTAAAGACAATGCTAACTTTACATTCGTGATCAGAAACAGCTGCGCGCTCATTACAAGTCAGAAGAGAAAGCTTGTTACCTTTTGGATCTTGACTGCAGTGTACTTCAAGTAAACTTTATTTAATTAAGTTTGAGTTTAAATAAGCAGAATTTCTGTAGTTAGATAAAACTATTTAAGTGTAACCACCAGTGGGCATTTTGCATATCTCATTGTTAGTGCGTTGCCGACTGTGCTACTGAACGGAATACAACCATGGCAACATTGGTGGTGCCGTTCTTTCATCTAGACCTTGTCACGGTACCCATGCCCAGTACGATGCCAGCAACGAGCAGACATGCTTGTTGTATGTTATATTCACATTTGAACTGTAGCTGTAGCGCGTCGTTTCCTATTATCCTTCTGTATAAACGTTTAAATTTATTCACATCGAAAATGAACTTCGAAAGCCATGTTCTAGAATCGAAAATTGTTCTTTCGACTGTCAGTTAGACTCTTCATTGACTGAAGGATGTGACTTTCTGAGTCAACCTTGGAACAAAACTAAGGTCCTGAAAGGAGTAGCCACGTAGTTAAGCGTAGTGGTTATAAGTAACCAGAAGAAACTGCTCAAAATAGTCACCTGATATATTCTTGTGTCGTTACATAGCCCTCGAACTGTCGAGATCATGGCGCAATTTAAAGACTTGAGGCTTGAGACTTGTAGAGACTTGACTCGTATGTTTTCTTTATTCACTCCAGGTTTGCTTCATTCTTGTGTAGCATAGTATTATCTGCGTAGATCTTGGTTCAAGATCGCAGACCGATGTTGAGCCATTTGCACCATTGATTCTTCCCCTGCTAAAATGGTCCTAGCTGTGCCTATAGCATTTAGGATTCATGGGAAGCGAACAGTAGTTGACAGCAACCCATGCTTTTCATGGAACACGAGTGAAGCAAGGCAGCGAAATTGTTTTTGCATGTAAAGTCTTAATTGTCTCCATGATTCCCGTCGATGTAGAAGTACTGAAAGATTCTGTGTAGCGACCGGTTTGACACGTGATCCCTCGAACCTTTGCTCGTGATATCGGCACTTTCAGACTGAAGCACTTTTATATATACGTCATTTCTCTTTGTCTCTGCTGCTGAATCTTTCATCGCTACATTCTTCATCCGGAGTTTATTTTTTTGACATTCCCACGAATTTCCGAGAAATAGTAGTTGCGAGGATGAAACTGCGTTTTTGCTTTTAACCTCTAAGCTGTTTCCTAAGTCGCCATCCTGGCACGATAATTCAGTCGCTTGAGTGCAGATTCGCATTTGAAAGATCTCGGGTTAAAATTCCTCTCAAGTTCCGTGCTTTTCAAGTTCAGTGTTTTTATATAACAGAGGTAGTCTGATGGCACCGAAACGGCAGTCAACGCCGCACTGAAAGTTCTGTGATGGAAAAGGTCTGGAGCGACTTCCGTTTTAGAAATTTCATAGCGACAGGTATTTCGGTTGATGTAAGCCTTTCTTTCCATGTAAATCTACGTACATGAGGAATGCATGGAAATTCTATAAGCATGGACTCAAAAGCTCAAAACTTGCTCAAAAGTTGTCGAGAGGCACTTCTGTCTAATGAGCTGAGCTATGAACTACGGGTTAGATTGTAATTTATTTCGGTGTGCATGCTATTGAAGTCTCTATTCATAAATCAACATGTTTAGCGTTGTGGTCGATCGACATTATCACAAGGCTTATATTCGCTTTACGGTCATTCCTGGAACAGAACTACAGGATGTTTGGGTATGACTGTCGAATAGTTTTTTCAATGCTATTTATATGCATTGTTTTAGACGACTTTTGTCATAAAACACGACACTCTGAATAACGATATCAGAGATAACGAGATCATTTGGCTTCAGCACAAAGTGAAATTGCACTTAAGCGATATGTGAATTGGCAGCTGTATTTCCATTGTTAATTGTTATTCGTATGGTAGTTGAAGTGTATCTCGTTTATGTAAACATATATTAAGGTCCCCTTTGATATATTTTTTTCGCTGATATTGTCATTTTCAAAGTTGAGCGAACGCTGACTGACAATCTTCGATGCATCATTAAAAATATACACATGCAATCGATAATAGCATTGTATTCAGCAGTCAGCGATCAAGCAAATTCAGTAATACGAAATTCTGGCTTTTGGAAACAACTTCTGTAAGGAAGGGCCTGCAAGTCACCTCATTGAAGTGCGGACCTGTCTGTGACGTATATAATTTGACTTTTGTACTACCAGCGGCAAACATTACGTAATATAAGTCCGAAGCATAAGTTACACCGTCAGATATAAATTTGGTGAATTGCGCTCAGCGTTTGATAACCATAAGAAATGCAGTATTTGGATTGACACCATGTATTCCTTCATGTTTTGCATATGATTAATTTTTCTAGAGTGTTTATGTGCAATTTCGTTGTACTTCGTACTACGTTTTTGTATCCGAGTGTAAAACGTATCACGAATCATTTTTTGCCGTAGAGTCATTTGGCCATTTATGTTTTTATGTTATCCGTGAAATACATGTGATTTTATTTGTCCAAGTCTGCTATTGCTGAATGATGTTTTAATCTCGGGGCATTTAAAACTTTACCGCAGATGTTAGCATAATTGCTTTTACTATACTGCAGTATAGCAAGTTAGCGATAATGAGTGGAAATTTTCGCTATTTGTGTATTTAAATGAGCTATCTAAATGCGGGAATGCCTGTGGCTTTTCTTTCGCTTGCTTAAATCGTCAGTACTGAAATTTCTACACGAATCTATAAATATAAATATGTTGATTTGTGTTGCAACGACCTGATTAGCGAATCTTTTCGAACACAAGAACTGTTATTTGAAGAAACTGGGGTAATAACATTTTTAGACGGCTACCCAAGTAAAGTTAGTGTTTGCTAACAGTTTGGTTTTACTGTTGACTAGCAGAACATTTTCTAGCTTTATTTGTAGTGCACATTTCTGCTACTGCGCTAAAGGCTACCATGTGAATGGTAGCTTCGCAATGCTGCAGGATTTGCAATGCGTGGGTACAAAATCAGCTTGTTAGTTCGAACAGTAAACCGTTCGGTGCATCAAGAAAACATTTTCCTTAAGTATGTATAGAAACTATTACCCAACGAAGAGCCAAGTTTTCTGGCAGATTTTCACAGAGTCATTCGACAAATAATGTCTTTAATGGGCATGAATCTTATCGTGATATCTATTCTTGGTAAGTCACAAACGGGGAAACAACGCATAAGATAAGTACAATGACGAAGTCATGTTATATTATCATGCGGGTCTGTAGATTGTATACAAAGTGGAGTGTGCTCCAAATACGGACTGTGCTTGGTTCAAAACGTGAGGTGGCCCCAATTAAAGAAAATTTTATACGTTGTCTTCCTAAGCACTATATCACTCCCCTTATAAAGAAATCGTGTACTCTATTCAACAAATGTCTAAGAAAACTAAAAGACATCAGAAGAACACGTCTAGGCATTCAATTGCACGTTAATAAAGGAGGTTATTGAAAACAGCCGTAGCATGAAGAAAATGGACGGTAAGGGATCGATTGATTTTAGCCTCAAAAACAGATGACAGGATATATTAAGAACAGGCAATGGGTTCTAAAATAGTCGGGGATTTTTATACACAAATGTAAAGATGTAAGCAGCAACAGCCTAGACGATAAGAAACGTAAAGACGAACTTCAGATATCAGTTGAATCAGGTAATTTGAAGACGGTTTAAATAAGTTGACAAATTCAAGGTATTTTGCCAGAAGCGATACATAGAAGTTACAGGCGAAGCGAGGAAAGTGCTCCTGGCGAAGACATTGCAGTGGCACTTATGAAACCTAGATGTGAAGTACTGACCAAGACAGCGCTTCTTATCAGGTTGTCTGAATGAACTAAGATTCTAAATGATTGGCCTGTCGCAAAAGCAATTCTGCTTTAAGAGAATCGGATCGCTGCACAGTCAAAGGAGCAAGCAGGACTAAGAAGTGGATTTAGTACGATTGATCATCTTCACGTGGTAAAATAGCTCCGAACATTACCGCATATCACCTTTCTCTATGCCTCGAATTCACGATTTCTAGCAGGCTTTAGACTACTTCTATATCTGTTTTGTAATGAAGTTTTTGAAGAGCCGATAAATTGCTATAAAATACAGTGTCTTTATTGTATTGATTTACAAAAATGCAGCAACTTGCATGAAGATCCACCAATGCACAAATAAGTTTAAAATCGGATAGGTTATCTCGCAGTTAGACGCAATATCACCAAAATTATTCGCAGCCGAAAAAAAATAGGTTTTCGAAACATTCTGTTGGCAATCAAGAGCCAACCATAAATGGGCACTACGTAATCGAACCGCTGCTTAGGAAAGATACTCTGATCCTCTGAAGGTCACCAGAAGAACCTCAAAATAGGCTAGGTGATTTTTAAAAAACTACGTAGCTGTACCACATATTGAAGTCAACGGACTTCAGCCTGAAGAAACGCAAGGTTATGTTTCTCTGAGACAATTCATCTCTGCAACAGATAATCGACTACACGAAATCAACGGAAGAATAAAAATAGCGAACAGGTATAAGCTGCTGAAAAAAATGTGTAGGATAGAACATGACTCTGACAATGCATCCCTTGGAGCTTTGGAATCGCCTGTAACTTCCTCTGCTGGAACCGCGACTGAATGTTTCGGATGACATTTGATGCAACGTTTGCAGTTCTAGTAGGTAGCGTCTGGTTGTTATTTGTTTCTTCGCTACTACTCCCAGAGGCAATGCCTGACTTGGGTAACAATATGGGTGTTGTGTTGCGGCAGTCTGAGACAGTCGAATTAACGAGCGCCAGTCCGCTCATGTAATTAAATTCTTGTAAACGACGCATGACGGGACTGGTTTTTGCAGAGAAATGCAATATAGTTTTTATTAAGATTGATGTATGGAACTCATACCGCAGTATATGTCTCTCTATTAAATTGCAGTTGGTAATACGCATACCAAAGACAAGCTTCTACTGTTGCAGAATTTAAAAAAGGCGTCACAAATTGTAGAAGGTGGAAAATCAAAATATTTACCTCCCACATTCTCAGTTCGAATCTGTTACCTACTTTGGCACGTCGCCAGCGTTGATGAAAGTTATTAATTTCTCGCAAGCCGGGACAAATAAAAGGATAAGTTAGCTTCTTTGCGGTAGTTACTCAACTTAATGTAAAATATGAAGGTACTTTTCGCGGGCTGCTGCTAATAACATCATTCTTTCGAAACGCTTTTTAGGATAACTTTCACCTGAAAGTGTCTCAATAGAATTTTTTATGCAAGTTTTGTCGAACGTTAAATACTTTTGGCCTCATGGGCAGCCACTGAGACGCTTCAGCTGTATTAGTGTGGTGGTTATGGAAGTTGAGAAGCTCAATAATGCCATATAACGCTAAAATAACTATTAGAATCAATATTATCCGAAACAGGTTAATCTTTTACTGACTTTCGCAGAAGGAACTTTCCCCGGAATGCGGTAACTGCTGTGTTTAATCCATACATCTAATCGAGCAGGGCATTCGGCCTGTTTACAAGTTTTGTATGCGCGAAAGTAATGGCAGGCAAGACTCTACCTGAATAAATGTTTTAACGTTCGGTATGCTACTCAGAACTATTCAGTGTCGTCTATGAGTTTCACCTAAAAATTTCAGATTTAATCTTAAGTGAAATAAACTGCTTACGTTTTAAACTCGCACAGCTAGTTACGGAAATTTTCGGCCATTGCAAGGTTAATCCTCAAAACGGCATAAAATCTGTGCGTCATCACTCATTCGGTCGTCAAATGCTTCGTCTTCATGCAAAGGCCGGTCGACAATTTATTTGATAAATCAGATGACATGCTAAATGACACTTTGTAACTTCTTCTTCACAACTTGAATTTATCATACTTTACGGTCCGCAAAATAACTGAAGAGTTTCAGTTCATACTTTCAGGTGGTGATAGCTGCGGCCCATCTGCTGGCTCAACTCTCAAGTTAATTCTACTTCATAAATAGCGTAACCAAGAACTTACGTTATGTCTGGAATAAATTTGTCTACTAGGGTATGATCTTCAGCTGCCCTGTGATCGCAATGATACGTCGAAATTGATGGTTGATCTACGACATGATCGTTCTGGTAAATCAGTTGCAATAAGCTCGTCAGCTTGTGTTCAACAATGCGATGATGATGTTGGAAATCTCGTAACGTCAAAATGCCATGTAGATGTTACAAAAGGCATTCGGTGCATATTAATCAGCCATCATATGTGCCAAACCAAATTCCATAAATTCTGACGAGTCAGTACATGTGCCAAAACCGAATGCCATGAAAGCCGATTAACTACCACATGTGCTGTCGTGATTCTGTCGCTGACCGGTCGACGATTCTAGCGCATTATTTGTCCGTTTCCCATTGTTCTGTACTCGCAACATCTTAAAACAGTGGTATTGCCAGTTATAGATTTAGTGCGGTGACTAAGGCAAGGAAATGCAATGAATTCTATTTTAATGTGTTGATTGTTTCAGTTTAGAAGCTTCAATGGAAATGAATCACTGGTTTTATGATAGCTTTAAAATTATTTCGTGAATTAGCCTTGCTTTTTATTTTAATATTTTATTTTGGAATGTTTCAACAAATTGTGATAACAACATAAAGACAGAAGTTTGTTTGAAATATATTTACAATTCAGAATGAAAGAAATCACAAACGAATAGGTACTTAGTTACACACCAGCTTTATTCTAGAAGCAAAGCAAATAGGAAGCGAGAACATAATCACATAAACGTTGAAAATGTTAATGTATATAGTCATAAGCATAGGATATTCAGTATAGGAAAGCCCAAACTAAATGCATACAATACGAATATAAAACTGCATGCGAAATACCAACGACAAGCAAAGGACAGAGTACAGCGGTAATACAGCCTCTCAGACAGACATACTACTCGAAAGACCAATAAAATTACATAGCACTTGAAGAGCCAAGGCGAGGCAACAGTTGTAGAAATGCACGTAAACGCAGTGAAATAGAGTGAAAAGAAAAACTAAAAGCAGCAAATAATGAACAGCACAGCACAAAGATAAAAACCGTACGATATAGCTACGGATAAAGCAGATCGCACTGGAAGAGCAAATCACATGGGAGCCATCAAAAATTATCGCACAGATCTCGCAAGAATATTCCGATGAATGCAACTAAGAAGTTCACTAAAAAAGATTTTTGTAACATTGTGAGTAGGAACAATTCAGAAGCAATAAAGCAACGTTGAGAAAACAGTTCTGCCAGAATAAACATAGGCTCCGAAAAATTATCGAATAGTCATACGTAAAAAAGTCTGACTAAAAAAGGTCAGACGGGATGAGTACGAAAAATTATCAGATAAAGAAGAAATGCAAGCAATGTAATGACAAAACTGATATAAAACAGCTACATATGGAACAAAAGAAGGAAGATTGAACTTTGAAGATTAACATAACGAAAATGGTAAAAAACATGATTGGAAGAAAAAAAGAAATCGGATGAAACACATCCAGAAGAACGCAAGCAAGGGCAAAGTAAAAGTATAGAACATGACAAATGAAGAAAAAACTACTTACGAAAAAAGCAGCACGGCTGGACATTATATGACGGGACAGAAGCGGCTGCAACTAGGAGCGATAGAAAGCAGTAATAAAACGGTAGTGAACACAGAGATAACTACGGCAAATGTAAGCGAACAGCAAGATGCAGACAAGAAAAAAAAACTATTTGCGTTTAAGGACAACAGGGCCGAAAAAATTTTCACGAGACGCAGTTGCATCAAACAAGTAGCAAAGGAAAAAAACACAGCAAAAGAACAAATCAATCAAATGATATAGCAGTGAGCGCAACATGTGTAAAACAAGAAATTATTTTTCGGCCAAACGCAGAAGATTCGGATGGACAGCAGCAACCGTAGAAACGAGCAAGTGTGGAAAAAAATTAAAACTGCGAGGGAACAAACAAGATCATGACAAAGTAAAAAAGTATAACACTGGGGGGGGGGAAGGAAAGTAACTTACGAAAAAAGTTGACGAGAGGAAAATTACGGAAAGACCTAGAAAGATGGAAAGGAAGGTAACTTCAGAAACGTAACAAAAGGGTGCTTACGGATATCAATTGAGACAGAATACAAACTAGTGAAAATATGCAGCACGAATCGCGTCATCGGTGAGGTATGCAACCACTTGATCTGCAGAACGGAACGTTCGGATATGGCATAACGGGTCAGCAGCTGCAGTCAACAATGATGAAAAGAAAACACGAGAATAACATAAAAGGCATCAAGAACCACGTAGAGCAAGGAACTATCTTACGGAAATAACTGACGAGAGGGAGCTAAAAGAAAGCATATGGAAAGAGACGAAGAAAATTAAGATGGCAACACATCATGGCAAATACTCACTTCAGAAATTTAAAGTGAACAATAATGAGACAGAATAACTGCAAAAACAATGTACGGAAACAAGAAAAGTCTTACAGTGAAGAATAGAACATACGCTAAAAGTTGACGGCCGCAAGAAACAAGAATAAGACCTACATACGACGACCTATGTAGCGGTAAGTTCGAGCCCTAAAGCAAAGATGAATGAGAGGGAAGAAAGGAAAAACCACAAGCTTTGGATAAAGATGGACTCTGGCGAAATCGAACCCGGCACCTCTGTAATCGAAGCAGAAGCAGACAAGGTAGCGACCGGAGCAAGGAAAAAGGACAAACAATGGAAGACAAGTGTAGAATAGTGGAGAACCAAGCTTAGAAATAGAACACAGAAAAAACGCGAGAATCGTAATCAAACAACCGCAAATGCGTACGAAAATAGACTACTTACTGTATGGAATAGCACACCTGGAATTATAATCGTCGAGGGATAAAAACCGCAACACTGGCATTGAAATCGGGCATCAGTCATGACCTAAAGTTTATTAATTTGCATGCCGCTGTTTGTAATTGGAAGCATCAGCATCGACTTTCGCGTATTACCCACTTTTGCGGGAGGAATAAAATGTGATACATTTCAGGTAGTGAACTTACGATAGTCGAGAATAATTTAGCACTCAGGTATTGCGCATCGTCATGCAAATCATTGACAGTTACGATATTTTGTCAAAACGACTGTTTGAAAAGTGCCCTTGATAGTTTATTTCCCTTCGTAATGTTTCGTTCAGTTATGTATTTGTAAAGGCATAGTTGTCATTTTTTTCAGGTAATGTTTTGTCTGTTTTCACATGACTTATCTGTAATAGAATATGCACGATAGCGTGCCACAGAAGCGGCGCTTTTCGGTTAACGAACTGTTCCGAAATAATCATTAATATTGGTGGCGCTTAGCAGTCCAGATAACGATGGTGATCTTCTTGAGGAAAGATTGTGAGTGATAGTTCCAGACTTGTAGTTCCCTTTAAATGTTGCCATTTGTACATAACATTTGTTTTGCATAGTGTTTAATATTTGGAAATTTTTTAATTATCCACCCTTTCAGCAAAACCTGACAACAGATTTTCTCTTTCATTCAGACATTTCGACTTTCGAAACAGAAGTCATCATTAGAATAAGGAAGAATTTATAGGAAACTGTGCCAGAAATTTTACATCCACAGAATGTTCATCAGCTTTTTTCCTGAGTGGGATCAATTTCTATGCCTATCCGATGGAGGCGTTTTAATCAAATTCTGAACTTCAAACAATGGTAATAAGCAGCCGGCGCCTTGTCCGCAGTTCGCTTCCGGATAATGGGAGTATTCTAGGATTGCCGTCCTTCACCTTAATGAAGTAAGGACGTATGTTTTTGTGGTATGTATTTTGTGCTGATTTTTGTTCAGTTATCAGATGGATGAAGGGAATTGTCTCTCCGCTCAAAATTATTAAATGTCCTTCTGTCTAAACTTCCCCACCCCCTGGTTCTTCCAGTGATGTTCTGAAAGTCTTTTCGCAAACGTCAACTAATTGGAAAATTAGTTTGACTAAATTTGAAAATTTTAGGCAGTTTATTGTGTACAAACTCTTGGTTCCTGTTATTCCGCAGTTTATTTCTGTATTGGAAATTCACCTATAGATAAAGGAAACGCTCGGAGATGACGTCTGTCAACTCCTAGAATTGACTGCAGAAAGGATAAATGTGCATTTCAAAATGAATCACGAATGACTGATAGTCTGGGACACTGCCAAAGAGATTTCAATGGCTACGCTTCTTGACAAGCACCTAGGTTAGGTCAAAATCGCGGTAGCCTGTAGTGCATGCAGATTTATAGAAATGAGGCATTTACTTCCAAGGATACGATGGAGTAGGGGTCTAGTCCTCGCATTTTTTCTGCAAGCAATCACTTGCTTCGCGCCTTCTCGCCGCTGGGGCGGTATAACACGGCGCGGCGACTGCTGTCGGGGATCGACAAGAGAAGCACGAAGATACCAGACTGGAACACAGCCGCTACCCGTCCTGAACGAAGGAAACAGAACTTGTGATGTCTTTATCGTAAGTCAAATAAGGCTCCTCGAGAACGATACCGAAAGTGGGAGCGTGCAGTCGGAAATTGGAACATAACCTCAATCGGAGAGAGAGACAGGGACAGCGACAGAGACAGAGAGAGAGAGAGCACTAGTTAGTTGATGACGCTGCAACGTACCAACTGGACATTGTTGAATATTCATCAGCGAAGCACGAGGGCTCTGGAATCCTGAACCTCTGTATGTGGCAGCTATTCCACCCAGACGTCTCAATGACCCGCGCTCTCTGTTGTTAATGTTCTGGTAAAATCCAACCTGGCTGACAGAATCACTGAATTGGAAGAGTGCCAACCTTCTGACTCCGGTTGCAGCTGGTCAGAGCTCTGACCTTGTTGCAAGTCTGGGCGCCCAGTTTGGATAGACAGTATGATTCCTTCTTCGAGGAATTGGAATCTGTTCTGTACGAAGTGCTGACTACTGAGTCCCTCATTCAAATGGGCGATTTCAGTGCCCATGTCGAAGCTGACACTGAAAGGTGGAAGGGTGTGATTGAATGCGGCCCTAGTCACTTCAGCAATCGCTGCATGAAGATGTTGCGATTTCGTTCAAACAACGAATTGTCTGTTTACGAATATCTTCGAGTATCGAAGCCTGTGCAGAGAAGTCGATGATCGATTTGACCAACGTATCGTCTGACTTATGACGCATTATTAGATTATTAGATGACGCATTAGCAGATGCTCGTGTTAAAAGAGGCACAAAACTCTGTCGATCATCACGTGTACTCACTCTCCGCTGTAGATGATGGAATTCCATGCAATGACCTGGTGACAGAAAGTAAAAAAAATGAAGTAGGAGTCACTGTTTTTGCCGATACGAAGGCAAAACTTGCAAACAACATCTTACGACGGTTTGACCAGAACCGAATGATAACCGTTAATTTGCAAACCGAGTGGAGGCTCTTTAAGAGCGGCTTACTCGGGTATGCTTGGGATTTGCTGTGGTTTAGAGCATGTTGGCCTGCCGTACGGAGTCGACAACGAACTTTATGGTGGACACAAGAGGTTCACTACTGGCTGTCATTGAGAAGAAGACTGCATAATGGCTTGGAAGCAAAGTCCGTCAACTGAAATGAGTACAAGGAAGCGCACAGGACGGCAACGAAAGCAGTGGAGAATCTCCACGTCGAAAAGAAAGCATTCTGGCGGATTTTCCGCCATCTGAGAGATAGATAGAATGACGGTCTAAGAGTCTTGAAACAGTTCCGTACGCCGTCCTACCAAGGATGAGGACATGCTTTGGTGATGGAAAATACTTTGACAAACTCTTTAACCTCGAGCAACCGCGAGAAGACTCGCCTGACCAGCAACAGGCAACGGATGTTAGTCTTTCAGTAGGTGAAGAACTTGTTAAAAGCTAGAGAAGTGGCAGGGCTGCTATAATCGATGAAACCCCCTCTGTGTAAAGCTTCAGTCGAACAAGGCATGTTGTAGCTATCACTTGTTTGTCAAACTCAGTGGGACAGCAGTAGACTGGAGACCGGATGTTGTATTACCCTTATTCAAGAAGGGGAGTGCGTGAGTTGTCGCGCTGTTAACTAATTAACTCTCTCGGTTAAAGTCTACGCAAAGGTGCTAGAAAAGAAATGCCGCAGAATAAATGATTCTCAAATCCATGGAC
>UZAM01010837.1:0-11599 GCA_900618415.1 Soboliphyme baturini | reverse complement strand
CATGTGTTTTGTGGACCTAGACAAAGCGTATGACCGGATCCCACGCAACAGTCTGTGGACATGCCTTCGTGCATACGGGACAGATGGCCAGCTTTAAGGGCCATCCAGTTACTGTATTCTGATAGCAGGTGCCGTGTCACAGTTAATGGCGTTGAGTCGAAACCATTCAGTGTTCGCACTGGTCTCCGCCAAGGCTGCGTCCTGTCCCCTGTCCTGTTTGTGTTGAACACAGACAGAATAGTCAGGAGCTGCCAAGGCGATGAGGGTATTAGAGTAAGAGATTTAAAAACCAGAAGGTTGCTGCTTGCAGAACGACCTTGTTTTATTAGCATCTTCTGAAACTGATCAACGGCGCTCTCTGGAAATGTTCGCTTCCCTGTTTGATGTGGTCTGTCTGTGAAGGGAAAACGAAATGACTTAAGGTTGCTTGTTATCTCACTTGTCGTTATCTGCAGAGGAGCGACAAGCAGTGGAACAAATGCAAGAGTTCACGTGCCTCGAGGTCCTGCATACTGATAATGGGAAATATGAGGAAGAGACCGACCCTCGACTTAAAACGGCATTCTTCGTGAACTGGCCTGAACCGCTGTGATTAAAGCAGAACTGACTCTGAAGACTAAGCTCATTCTAGTCGTCTAAGACTCAACCACGTCGATCCTCATTCCGTCGCTCATCCGCAGTCATGAATCGTTTAGCCCTCTCTGAGCAACTTTGATCCCGAGTACAACCGGCTGAAATGGATTCTCTGCTCACGTTTCGACATGGTCAGGCGAACAGATATCCGACAGAGACTCGGTGTACAACGGCTACTTTTCCACATTGAGATATCGCACTTACGGTGGTTTTGGCAAATCTTGAGAATGTTGCGAAAAAGGACCACGAAACAGTTCCTACAGGCCTAACGGACCAGATAAAGATCCGGGAACGTGTATCGAAGAACTCTGCTCCATACTCGGGTTTCGCTGAAGCTCAAATTCTAGAGCAAAATCACGAACGTTGAGCACACTGTCTGGCGCAACCGGAAAGGATAAGCGGCTATCGAAATTGCTTACTGACTGACTGACCGAACGACCCACTAATTAATATTTTTTAATGATTATATGTTTAATAATTGATCGTTTGCCCCCTTTGTTCTTTGACTTACATCTCAGCTGTTTGCAACAGGTACTTTATCGCAAAGGTGTGCGATTTGTCATACGACCGTAAACTCGTTCAGTTGCGTAAGCAACGACTGATTCTGACACTAAAGACATGTTTATTCACGCAGAAATGTACGGTGCATGTGAATGTCACAGATCGCCCTTCCGTTGACGCAAAACTCATAACCATGCATCACGAAACACTTTTTTTACAGAAAGCTTTGCGCTTTTGGACATGTTCATTCTGTCAAGCCTGATTGATTACTTTGCAAATGGATGGTTGTTTTGTGGTATAAAGATGATTGATTCATGTTATACCAAACTGTTAACTGAGAAACTAGTGAAACAAAATTATTCGTTCCTGGAGCATACTAGGAATGGCGACTAGAATTCGAAGCGCTTGAACTGAGAATCAATTTATAATTCGAGCAGATGAGCGGTTCCAAAATAAATTCAGAAGCAAAATTACTGCACGCACGAAACTATGCTAAACCGTTATCAATTCTGTTGTTTTATAACATGCCTATACGGGAGTCTTCAGAACGATGTCCCATCGAAAGCTCATAATTACCAAAGTTATGCTTCTACTCCACCATCGCATTTAATATTAGAGGTGTCATAATGCAGACAGTCTCTCTCTTGCATTGAGAGGAATTCGCCTTCAAAACTGCTTATGTATTTCTTCTTAACAACTAGAGAACCTTCCATTTAAGCAAAGAATTTAATCCACTCTGCTTTGGTCCAAAACAAACAGAGGAGTAGGAATCTTGAACATTTGTTCATTCAATCATTCATTCGTCCATTCATGCATTTATGTCACTCATTTGTTCATTCATTCATTCTGCCTGTTCTTTGTGTAACGTTGGGGGGGGGCTAAGTCAGCACACAATCATTTCATCGGGAGTCTGGTTTATATATAATTGCAAATCTGAATCAATTAATTTACTTAATCCATCGCGTTTTATATCGCTCGAAAGCACCTTGTGAACAGAACATGCAACTTTAGCAAGTCAGTCAATCAACCAGTTGCACCGTTGGCTAATTTAGCTTCTTCTCAAATGAGCCAAGAAGAATTGTAGCAGTCCTTTATTGAATAAAATGCTTTGGTCGCAAGTCTCTGAATCTCTTGCACATCCTACTAAAATGCCATTTTTCTAGCTAACCGTTTCTCTGCTGACTGCACTGTTTAATGGTTAGGAATATTTTTGCTGAAAGGTAATGACGGCAAATTTCTAACCACGTTGGAATTTGACCTCGCACCTATGAAAGAATGTCTTAGCGACGCTGTCCCTTAAGTACAGTGATTTCAGGATCCTGTCACTTCCTTTATGCTCAGAAATCAAATAGTGTACAGTGATGAATCATCAATCTGGCACACCGTATCTTTAAATGTAGCACAGAGATGAAATGATAAAGGAGTTCTGAGATTTTATGAAATTAGTACCCACTACGTAGTCAGGTTCATCACTTGTTTCTAGTACTGTCGGTAAACAGTGCGATATCTCACCTGCGAAACATATATTCCTTTCCGCCAAAACATTTCCTGTAATACCCGTGCCTTACGTCAGTCCTGCGCAAACGCTGTGGTACCAAAGAAATGCGAATAACTGTTAATTGAAAACTTGCAGTAGTGCTGGCTTCAACAAATAACGACGGTTAAATATCAGGCCCACCTAACGGGCAACTCCGTTCCCTTCTGAGAGCAGACATCCTCAATGGATATAAAGATTATGAAAACAATATCAACCCTGTTAGACCAATTGGTTTAGCATAAACAGCTATTCTTGCCCGTTTGGTTCTTGCATTGAAACCAAGCCACCTCGATGTCGGCATGCAACATCAGCGGAAAAGAGATGTTTCAATTATAGCTCATCCCTGTACGATGAAGTAACCGGTGAAAGACAATAAAACGTTGAATATTGAGAATACGGTAGAAATAAGGCACCATCATTGTTATTTCCCAAGAAGCCCTAATGTGTTGATTACAACAAACGGTGCAGAGGTACACACAAAGTTTGAACAGCAGAAATCTTTGACCAGAAGATCGCAAATTACTATTTTAAAATTGGACCATACACGGAGCCAAGGGAAATCAACCGAGGCACTCAAAATTTGCTCCAACCAGAAGTATCATAGTAGTCTCTTAAAAGGTTCAGGAAAGTAACGAAAGTGTTTTATACAAATTCTATGCCAAGTGTTCACTTTTTTTCAGGACATATGGAACCGTATGCAACACATGACAGTAACTTTATATTTTTAAAACAGATGATCATGTTGAGAATGCAACATTGTGAAACTCAGTCCCTGATACAAACTTAAATGATACCTCCATGGATTCACCGGTTGATTATTAACGTTAGGACCAGAAGATGTTACAGTAGTGACTGAGCAACCGTTATGTCTTGCAGCTCTTGAACACACAGTGATTATCGCCAAATGATTGATGATAAAACATTCGAACGCCTATTCTCAGAATGATCACTAATTTGGACGAAGACTCTTCAAATAGCTGCGCTGAATGTCAGGTAAAAGTCATCTCATTCTCGAACCTCAAAAACCAGTTTTAACCTTGGGGCGTGCTACGATGAGCTACAATGTTAATCTTGCCTTTGAAAAGGACGTTTCACTTCAGGAGACAATGTCAAGATCTAATGGATGACACTCAGGAGTGCTTGTCCATGACATATCTTATATTTTCACTGATTACGTCATTCTGCTTCGCAACCGGACTGTGGTTCTGCTGATGCGGCATGTTATAGATCAGAGGCAAATGACCTCGGCAGTATAATCATAACGTAAACAAAACACTTGTTAGTCTGATGATCCATTAAGAGTGTTTCGATATAGGATGCTAAGGACATTGTCAGGGCAAAACCATCATTTGCAGCGGTCGTCACTTACATAGCAGAAAAGCCTCCATCTTCGAAAAAACTTAAGAGGAAGATATCAAAATTCGATCGTCCGTTTCCAACCACGATAAACCGTGTATGCTAAGATCTGTGATGCCAGCTTCCATCATGAAAGTTATATTACCACGAGCGATCGAAAAAACTATAAATCATCACAGGTTATGACATACATGTCATTTTAAAATACGTAGCACATGCAATGACCTACTCTTTAGCCTTAAGGAATTTCCTCCATGGTTTCTACCTGCCAGCAAGGACGGGTGAACAGGTAGCAACAGACTTGCTTTCGAAAAAGTGGTGAGTAATACGCCACTAGCTGCAAAATACCATTCGTGTATCTTCGCCCTGCCTAGTCATACCTATACTTAGAATTTATCCGTTCGTTTATACAACTATTCAATCGAGGCGCACTGGCAGCTGCTTCAAGATGCCCTTCGAAGGGTTCAGGGAGGTTGGCTGCCTCTAAAGCACGCAGTTTGGCTTTCAAGTCGTAACAGTGCCGTGCTTTCCGGATAGTCAAGACATCTGATCCGTGGTTTCAGAAGGTCTGACCCTGCGTCATCATCCACTGGTATGTCAACAAAATGGATAGGAGGTCTGCAGTGTGGCATCCTCATTATATGTCAAAATCATGGCTATTATTATCTCTGGACCAGGAATAAACCAGGTCCATAACATTAATTATGCCATTATCTCAGACTGATGACTTAGGAGAGTTTTTTGAGTCTCCAAATGCTAACAGTCCTTGGAAGAAACCTTGTTTCGGCAACTTGCGCCGATGATCACGTTCTTTAGATGAATATTCAGCACTCTCGATGAGAGGCAAGGGTGAATAAACTTTTTAAATAATTTGCACAAGAACGGGAGTTGCTGCAACGATTAATTGAATAAGTCAATGTTGTGAAATTGCATTAAGATTGTCTGCGCGTTTGATTTCTAAGATTCTATTAATTTTTAATAAGCGTTAATTAATTTTTTGTGTGATAGTTGTTTTAATACAGTTTTCAGTAGTTTCGACGCTCGAAGCGACTAACGGATCATAAGAGATAAATGATTATTGTTAACTGTACAGTTTTCTTATCGTATGACAATAGATTTTAGGGAGAGCAAGAATCATCACATCTGTTTCTTGGCACGTAATGTACATTCGTTTCAGGGAGCAAAAATATTTCCTCGAGTAAACTACGAAAATCGTCATAGGGACTTCGAAGCAATGAAACAAAATTGCCGGTGCTTCATTTAATCTGATGAGTTGTCATCGCAGGTTTATCCGCAATTCGTGACAAATCGCTATACCCCGCAGAAGCCTTTCTACACGACCGTGTTCTGTGTACTTCAGTCTCGTTCTGGTCTGAATGTCAAAAGCTCAAAAGAAACCAGATTCGAGATGACACTGTTGCTCCATAATATGCTGGAAAATGTCGGTTAGTTTTTAATCGATAGAGGGCATTATGGGGCATTTCAGATGCCCTTCTTTAATGAACTAATGGTAGTGGCTGACCTCTGTTTCCATTCCATCAGCCAAGAGTGCCCTATTTTAACCACAGAATCAACATCAGCCATGTTGCAAAGATAATGCATCCTTTTTACAGAGTGATTCTTATTTATGAACCTCGGAAGTCATAAAGGAGAGTGACATCGACTATCGGTTCTGAGTCCGACGCTCTATCGACTGAACAACCATGGTTTGAGGCAACCTGAAGTAAATTTCATCTGTCGAATGAATTCGTGATTTAGATGAAGACTGCTCCTCCTCCGGAATTAAACCGAACACCTCCAGAGACCGAAAGGAGCGTCTTACACACTGTGCTGCTAGCTGTCACATATCAGATTTCATACCAATCATTTGAGTGATACATATCTTTGTCTATTGCAATCACGATGCAAAATCGATCGACATTTCTTCAACTGTAATTTTGTACAGCTTGGATGGCGATCGCTTCGAATCGGCTTAAAGTGGAACGATTAGGAACGTGAATCGCTTACATAATCACTTTAACTTGACTCGTTGAGGATCGAGTAGTCAGTCATGATTCTCATCAGCCCTGTAGCAGACGGCGTTGGCTTCTTTAACTGACCGGTTAAGTGAGGTCGACGAACAACGGTTGAGAAATTAGTACAATTTGCCACACAAATGAGCATCAAAGGTAACGAGGAAGCGGCTAGAGGCTAAACGGCGATAAAAGCGTCTAACCATCTGAATGTTACGATCGACGTTGCAGTCGTGTGGACCTCCGGATCTATCTGAGATTGAATCAGGTAATGGGGATAACTCTCTGCCTGCTTTTCCTTTTTTGTCTGGTGCTGCTTCGCCCTGTTTTCAGTCCTTCTATCCATATCTTTTTGTCAGCGACCACACCACAGACGCCACTCTTCTTGGAGTCGTGCCCTTTGTTCACACTGTTAACTAAACAGGTTTGGCAAGAGGTCATTTTAACGTGTTCGGGGACCACTGAGAGAACGTCTGTTGTTGATGAGGATACAGTCTGTCCACCTGTTGCCCTTCCGCAGGCCATATGGTCAGTCCAGCGACTCCGAGTTGTATGAGATACCGAATACAATCAGAAATGGCAGGCAACATCCAACTACCTCAAAGCGAGATATGCATATTCTTTTTTCCATATCTCCATGCGTATTTGCTAGTTTGCTTTTCTCGTCCTTGGCGCCAGATCAGCAATCCACGCCACAAATTATGGTAGGTAGGACGGAAGAGTCGAGCAGTTCATTGTCCAGCAGTGATGTTTTGATTTGACTCAAATTTGTCCAAGGTGTCTTCCTTCTTCTGTTGATCCTGTCTTTTGCGTTGCTATTTGAGTTCGTCAGATAGCTGAGGAATACATAGCTGGCGACGCGTTTCCGTTCTTCGTCCTCAGCGAAAACAGCACCAGCAGGGCAGTACTCGATGTGTAACACTTTCGTCTTGGAAACGTTCATCTCCAGACCGTTGGTTCCTGACTCCTTCCTGAACTGCACAATTCTTGTTTGGTCTTTGGTGTAGACGATGACGTCGGTAAAGAGTCTTCGAAAGAGTCGTTCTCTGTCAACGCTAAAGCCACCGCTCAGCTTCAGAGGTTATAGATGAATTCAAGCGCAATCGCGAAAAGCCTAGCCCTTGGCTTACAGCTCCTTTGATGCTGATTCGGCACGGTTCCTCGAACAGCTCGATGTCGACCGCAATGTCAGTGCTTAGTTGCTCAATGAAGCCAACGCAGACACCGCAGTCGTGCAAGGCGTTCAGTTAAGCGCTCAGTCCTATGGAATCGAACGCTTTCTGAAGTTGGTGAATGTTTAGCAGACGATGATTTGGAATTGCTTGCTCTTCCCTGTTAACTGCTTCAATATATGGTTGTGGTAGATGTTAAAGAGCACTGTTCAGAGACATCCTTGCCCGTTACTAATTAACATATTTTGGGCTTTCCGAAAAGGGTTGAGGATGATCGAGGTAAAGATCCTGTAGATATATGACAGGAGAGTGACAGATGAATAAAATTAGAGGTATTCAACGTTACCCTTCTTGAACAGAAGAATTCTTCAGGAGCCCTTTCATGCTTCTGGCTTTATTTAGAGCCTGACATACTCTGTAAATCGTTCTGCAAGAAGTTGGTTGGAGATGGTCATTCATCCTAACTTGAGATGTTTCGGCCATATGCGACTCATGTTAGGACATCTGTCACTGTTGTTGGTTCTGACGTCCAGGTGACTTTGGAAAAGGCTTTCGGGAAACGTCGAAAACTTTCTGTTTATCTCTAATTTCGAGGGGTAGAGCTTGTGGTGGAAACCTCGTATAGATGGCCGTCATGCGATAACGATCTGCAGGTTTCCCCCTTTATCTGTTAGCGCCGCAAGAATCCGCTTTTTCGTGAGAATTTTTTTTTGCACCATCTTCAAGCCATTCTCTTTAATGAACTCTTTCTTACCTTCGTTCTCCTCTACTTGCCATGGTCCCCCTGAATCTTCTTCCGCATTTCTCTGCTTACCGCAGTGTACTCGTCAAACGGTCTTCATTTTAGCGTTTCTGGCCAGCAGCTGCTTCGTTACAGAACTGGTGCATTGTTTCATAGTCGAAGTTTCTGCCCCGCTGGATGACCGGTTGGTAGCTTTGATGGCGTTAATGATGCCTCCTCTTATATCTGTTGCGAGGCTGAGCTGAGGAAGCTTGCCTGAGAAAGTTTCGAGATTGAATATTCGTCTTTGAGCCCTTCTGACTCGAGCTTCATCAGTGACATCGATTATGACTGTGGAACAGAATAATCAATGGTTTGAGGTCGTGCAGAGGATGTTTGCTCAAATGATAGGTATTCTATTATTATCCGTTTTGTGCCCTTCAGTACTTACTAGATTTAAACTAATATCTACAGTTATTCTCAATGGAGGCGAAACAAAAGAACTCGGGCATTCATGTTAGACCGCTCCACGGAAAAAACGCTGACACTTTTGTAAACAGACAGATATCAATTGCACTTGGAACTAGGTTTTGCGAAAGCACGACATTACCTACTGATTTATACGGCACCAAGCCTGAGTACTAACGAGAAAGGACGAAAAGCCATTTAGTGTGCAGCAAATATACATGGAAATAAGGATGCTAAGAATTTCCATCAGGGAAGACTATAAAATGAAGAAATGATAGAACAGAGGGCGTAGTTTCAATTTCACATTTAAAAAATCATAATGGACTTCTGACATCGCACGACTGACAAATGATCAGCACACTTGGCCAAAGACGGATTGGTACCTAAAAGGCTGCAAACGCCCAATTGGATGACCTCGGCTCAGAGGGAAAAATGAATTTAAAGGCAGGTACGGCAGCTCGTGGTCTGGTCCCACGTCTCACAAGACAATCGAGCGTGGACATCGAGATTAGGCAATGATAATCTTCGTTAATCACAAAGCATCAACAATTAATTGCCCTTTGTTGATTTTGCCTTCCAGAGTCACTGAATACGAAATTAAACTATACGTTGATCAGCATGTTTTCTGTTTATTCCAAGGTTTAGATGTGCGCCTTGTAATAGAGAAGTTAATTAAATAATAATCTTCAGTTCAGCCGTATAAATTAATCAAATCGGCCCGCACTAATGCGACCATTCTTTAAACTAATATTCAGTGATAGCACGTATGAAAGAACCGTTATAATTCCACTAATCGACTTAGTGTGAAAGATTTGAGTGACCACGGTTCCGGCAACAAACAAGACCTGCGGCGTCAAGTGCATTTACGTAGTCGCTGACGCCCCTATTAAAAAGCGTTTTATAACATTTACTGTGATCTAAGGGTCAGCTGGCGATCGCTTGGCGGGACCCAACGGCAGGTGTTTTCTGAAAACGGCTGCTTGTTCATCGCGTCAAGATCGCATCGGCCTAAAAACGAAAAATCAAATATTTATAGCTGTAACTCCATCATTTTGCAGTTGCGAAAAGTAAAACAATTTGAGGAAGTATCTTAAATCACGCGTTATCGAAAAGAGCTCATATTTTTTGCATATTTTTATTTCTGCAGACTCCAGTTTCATTCAAAATTAAAAACAGGTCTGAATGAGTCACGTCAAACAAACAAGGCAACGTCAGAGGTTGCACGACGACAGGCAACAATGGAACGATGTGAAGAAACAAGTTTAATATGGTCAGCCACTGTGATGAAGTGAAAGATGATCACTCAGATCAGGCGGTCTAAAAGACCTGTGTTACTCAACCTGAGGCAGTCTTTCTTTAAGGCTGTAAGTTACACAGTTCAGAGTCAAGTTGTAGCCGTGATCAAAATACCGCAGACCGCGTTTTTCTCATCCACTGCTTTCCTTTGAGATTAAACGTACAGTTTAAATGGTTGAGTCATGAAAGATCTCATGGAGAAGCGTTATACTAAGGATATGTAGAAGTCATATTAGGCACCAACTATTTAGAAGAAAAACGTCTTTCATATCCAATGAAAATATATCACTGCACGAGACTCAGGACGCTCTAAACGAAGAATTTATAAGCAGAAAAGATTACCAGAAAGTATACAATGGCCGTTAGGCACCATCTAATTGTTTTCACGGTGATCGTAAAAATTCTAAGTGAAACATTACGTATTTAAACTGAGCAGGAGATGATACTGCAATATTGTTAGAGAAGAGTTTCTCTCCCAGCGAATGCATCGAGTCTTTGATCAGTTGGATCTCGTTTCTTTCACGCTGTGCTATCCTAAAGGATGAATGGCTGATACTGACATTCATTTTGAAAGAATATAGTTTATTGGTTTATGAAATCAGCGGTGTGCCGTTACCTGCTTCGAGAATAAGGCTGACTGACGAAACTCACTTAAAACGAATGCGACATCGTCTCTAGCGTTATTGAGTTTATGCCCGTGCTGATTATCAATATTAACAGCCAACTATCGGGTGGATCAAAGAGAATCACAGTCTTCACAGGCACTCGCACCAGACAGTATGACTTTACGTGTTTTGCCTTCTCGGATGACCACGTGCAAATACGTATTACAGCCAGCTGTAAACGACTTACATGCTACCCGTTTATCGTCGTGGCGCATCGAATCAGCGCTCAAGGGAATTAGTATTCAAGAAAAATTTTTTTTGGGTATCTGCCATAGCGCCTTGCTTATAAAGTACAGTATGAAAACAAAATCTGCCACTAATCTGACTATGAATTACTCATTGTAGCGAGTGAAGAAAGTCTGTTGCGTTTTCAATCAAAGTATTTTACAAACCACTCGCATCATTGCTTTATGAGTGAACATTTCGTTGGTGTGTTGACGATCGTATTGAATACTGTAACGAGTGACTGTTTATCACGTGACTGACTAAAGCTGTGTCTAACGTTTGCTCTTTGTTTGAATAGACTATATTTTTTATAATTTTCTTGATTACTTTGTCAGCAATAGCAGAAGTACCCAAAAACAAAGCTACAATGCTTGATAAGAACGAAAAATATTGAGTACACTAAAAATGTTAACAAGATATCAGCAAATTATTAAAATATTCATATCGCTATAGTCTGAAAATACCTAATGTTTAAATAAATGCTTTCGTGTGTAAGAAGCCTTCATTTAAGCAATTGTATACGTTTTTACCGCATAAAACTTTTACGATTAAAGATACGAATTTGATACAGGTTTACTTTAACTAGCCAATGATTGTCGATGGCCTTTTATGCTTTCGGATTGCTGAGGTAGACGCGTCAAGCAATGTTTTCAACGCTGCCTATCCTGTGCCACAGTTTCATCACCGGTAGAAGGTAGCTCAAGTCTGGACGGTTGTCGTTAGATATACTGGCCCCAGGTGATTCTTGGCCGTCGCCGGAGTCGTCGGTATTTCAGCCTTTCTTTCTGCAGGCGTTCGCAATGCTTGCCAAAACCATCGCATCCGTGACTTGCTTTTCTGCAGAAGCAGCGATTGCACATCAACACTCTGTTCACCAACATCCCTGTCGATATTGTAATCGACCTGGTCAAAGAGCAACTGACAAAAGACCTGGGCCTTAAGAACAAAACACCTTTCTCGATAACCTCGATTCTCAAGCTACTCAAGATATGTCTCATCGGCTTCAATTACTT
>UZAM01010832.1:5508-15824 GCA_900618415.1 Soboliphyme baturini | reverse complement strand
ATTCTCTCTTGCATATCTTACATATACAGTTCTACCGATGTTTTGGCCTCTGCTATCACAGACCTTCCTGACTGATTTGCTGTTCTTCGTTATAGCTGTGGCATTGTTTAGGCTGAAAAACCCGCTTTTAATTAAAAATTAGTCAAAGCATGACTCATTTCCTGCGATAAGAAGTTTTGGCCATATTCCTTAGTCAGTGGCACACCCATAAACTCTCCTGTGCTATAAGCACTATATAAGTCACTGTTGGCTGTTATGCAAACATATAGCTTTCTAAACATTACAGAGCGTGGCCGACAACAGTTCGCCCGGGAAGGCCGCCAGCGGCGTCACTGCATCAACGACGGCGACGGCCACGACGCGCAACGCTCCTTCGGGCCAGTCGCCTTCGGTGGGCGACAGTACGACGAGCGCCGATACCGGCGAACAGTGCAATCGCCAGCTGAACGGACCAGCGCCAAATGCGCCACCACCGACGCAACTGAAAAAAGGTGATTATGGCTTTGGACCCGCCATGGTCAGAAAAGACCGGCGGCAGAGTTCATCCCGGTTCAACATCAGTGCCAACAGGGAACTTCAGAAACTGCCGAAATTGGTTGGTACGCAGCTTTTGATTGTGCTTTCCGTTCGGCTTCCCTTCCTCGCTTCGTTTCGTTTACTGCGTTTGAAATGTTTTTGTTATTGCTTATTTGGTTTTGAATTTTTTGTTTTCATTTGCAATCAGCCTTGGATTTATTTTGTCTCTTTTTAATGTTACGCACACAAACGCGAACTTTTTGTTGTAGACGTACCTCCAGAGGACAGGGAAGAGCTGTTCATTGAAAAGATCCGACAGAATGCAGTCGTATTCGATTTCTCGGCTGACCCGTTGTCCGATTTGAATTACAAGGAGGTGAAGCGACTAAATCTCAACGAGTTAATTGATTACATAAGCTCGAATCGCGGCATCCTCACCGAACGCATCTACCCAGAGATTTTCAGCGTGTTTGCGCTTAACACGTTCCGGTCTCTTCCACCCCCGAGCAACCCCTTAGGAGCCGAATTCGATCCAGAAGAAGACGAACCGGCTTTAGAACCGTCATGGCCTCATTTGCAGGTACGACGGGCAGACAACATTATCTTACATTTAGTCTCTGCTTTTGTGTAAAGTAAGACGACATAAAATATGTATAGTAAATAAATCAATAGTTTTCACGTTTCTTGTACATGTTGCAAATTCATGTTTACATCTTCCTATCATTCTATACATATGTCGTTATTAAATACACAGTACTATATAAACATAACCGTCGTATTCGAATCGCTTCTGCAAATTTGCCGGACTCTTATTTCCTACAGATCGACATATACTAGTTTTTCTTCAAATTTGTTTTTGTTGAACGCGACACAGTAAAGCAGTTTTGTATCTGTTTACTGCCAGTAATTTTATATCATGAAAACATGGCTTGATAAAATGGTTTCCTAGGTCACAGAAAGCAGGAAGGCGAAGTGATTACTTTGAGCTAGTTTGGAGCAGGCACCAAAGGCTAGCTTTTGTTGATGAGCCCAAGGTATCATCAGTTGTTTTTGCTGTTCATCATTATACACATTCTTCGTCACAAATTTCTACCTGTTTACTCCTGAACATAGTATAAAGGCATATGCCCAATTATTTTAAAGCGAAATATGCATTACTGGTGTGTAAAAGATTGCACCAATTACTGATCAGTGAATAAATAAATGTAACTTCAACATATATATCTGGGGATCTATCGACTCTGTAAGTAATACATATTGTTAATGAACGAATGAATGAACGTAGCATAAGATCAGTCCTGGAAACATGTAAAAAAATAGAGTGGGCATTTACATCTTGTTCATAGACCAGGAGAAAGCTTTCGATCGGATACCAAGGTCAGATAATGCGGTGGAAAGATGATTGGCGCGGAAATGAAAATGAATGAAAAGATTGGCGCGGAAAAATGTATTAGTTTACCAATGACATGCACGATAAAGCGAGCGACAACGGTGGTTCAAAATACATATGGCAAAATATTAGATTTCTCCGAGCGGGCATGGGTCTATCAAGGTTCTGCATTGAGCACATTTCTGATCTCGATAACAAGCGAAAAATCTGCAGGAAGTAGCCCCTTACTGCATGCTCTTTGCAGATGATGGTGCCAAATGATGGAAGCAGAGAGGTAGCAGAAGCTAAAAGAGAACAGTTCTTACAAAAAGTAGCCTTCTAACCAGCAATAGAAATCAGAATACATTGTCGTATACTTCAGTGTGTAAAACTGAGTGAAAGCTAAAAGATCAGTGAAACTGACAGAAAGTATGCTGCGTCAAACCGGAGAATTCAAATATCTTAGTTCCTCCTTCAAGACAATGAAGAATTCGACGGAGAATTAAGAAATGGGTTGAAATAGTGAGAGCTGGGTGGCGTGCGGAGAGTTCAGAAATTCCTCTCAAGCTGAATGAAAAGGTATACAAAGCGATGAATGAGACCGGTTGTTCTCTAAGGAGCAAAATGTATGGCTGCCTTGAAGAGACTAAAACAACATCTGAACCCCGTGGAACTCAGAATGCTCGGATGTTTTGTCACCAAAGGAGCGAATTCAGTATACCTTCATAAGAGGCACCTCATTTGTGACACCTGTTTTGGAAAGCTGGTTCCGTTAGTTCGGCAACGCGAAAAGAAGATCCGACGAAAAGGCTTGGAACAGCAAATGATGAAAAATAGATGACGTGACGTCATAGAGAAAAATATGAAATTGCCAGACTGTGACTGACAGATTTGTTTGGTCAAAGACCGAAAACTGTGGAGGCACTTCACTGGAGCAGAGGGTGCGTCTTAGAGGGAACGTGTTATGAAAAAGAAGAGAGCATGAATAAATGTACGTAGCATAATGGTATACTTTAAGTTTCGCTAGTTCCAGGCATGCCATTTTTTCTGCGCATAAAATGTATTCGTTGGTGTTAAAATTAAGGAAGTACAGTTAACCTCTGGCTATGTACATTTGTTGCATCTGCGACCAGTAATTATTAATCAGTAAATGCACCTAATGTACCATTATCATTAAAGTAAGACTAGTTCTGGATAGATGCATCCTTTTGATTGATACATGAAACATGCCATTTATATCATCCGTTCATGAATGAATAAAAGTAACCTGAAGTGATCCATCGATTTATGCGATTGCGAAGTAAAAATTAGGTTTCATCAGCACACACGAATCGAAGGTGTTCTTTAAAATATGTTTTCAATAGGATTTAGGCACTGGTCTTGGATTGAAGATTAAAAGATATTTGTTTATTTAGAGTATTTATTCATTTGAATAGTTTAGTTCCGGTTCCGTGGTTGCGCAAGTACTGTTGAATCCGGACCATGATCCACTAGGTGGCGAGCCACCCGTGGGTGAGGTTAAACCCTGTGTTGATGCACTCCCTTTTTTGCATGACGAGTTCCGTTTTGTGTAAGGATGGAAGCGTTTCTTGTAGCATTTTGAATTCTTTTAGTATTAGGCTCTAGTGATAAGTTTTTATCGACATACCTCGTTGGTTGAAATGGATATAACAGATAGATATGCACAGAAGTAAATATAACTGTTGATGATTTAATTATATATGAGAGAAAGCCATACTCGACTGACTCAAGGTTATTTTTGGCTGTTTGTTTTGCTTTCTGCCCTCTTCGCCGTGCGTCAAGATCTTTCTTTTCCGCTGCATAACCACCGTGCAAATTATGCTATACGCATCTCATTGTATGACGTGTTTTTTGTATCTTACCTTCCCCAGCGACTGAGCTTTTCCCTTCGAACGGGTTCTCTTCAGCAAACTGTGTGTTTACTATTCTTGACTATGTGTCAGCTGTCCAGTTTCTTCATTTTCCTCCCGGCTTCTCCATTGTAGTTCTGTTCGCATGAACAGTTTATCAGGTGCATTATCCCCTGTCCTCTTCTTTTGTTTGATGCGTTTCTTCTATGGGAAGCTGCCAAGCTTGTTGTGGCTATCTCGCATAATATCACAAAGCGTTTTATTGCTTCACTCAAGATATTTTGGTACGGGACAGTTAAAATAGGACGGCTTCAGAAGGCTCTAGCGTCCCTTCTGGGTGGTGGATCCCGTTTAACATCCAGTTAACCTTGCTGAATTGTTCATGGATGAAAATCATTGGATACGTATTCGTGCATTTTGTAATTCGGTGACAAGGTTGATCTGTTCTGATTGAGTGAAGAAAAGTCGCCGCATCGCCCTATAGCGTTTGAGCCAGTCATACCTTTATGGATGCGATTATGTGGGAATGTACGTCCAATGTCTTCGAGCTTCATGTATACGTTAGTGCTTAGTGTACCGTTCATTCTGTATATCAGCAATCCAGGAACGGCAGGCTCTTCCTCCTCAAAAATCATAAAAAAATAAATGTTTTCATGGATGAAATTCAGATGTTCCCGAAATGCATTCAGTTGCATTTCTCTATGCGGCCATAACGCCCATGTATCTTCGACAATCCCGTAACATGCCAGTGATTTCAATTCCGCTGATTCGGCGCTACTTCTTTGAACTGTTCCATATTGGAATGTTCCTCCACGATGGGAGATATTGACCATCGCATTATAAATATCTTTGTTATAAAGGCATTTCTCAAATTACGCGAGTTTCTTTGTTAATGCAAATTTTACTTTTTCATTAATGAAACAACAAATGCATGCAAAGTAAAGTTGTCTTGTTTTGGCTGGTTCGAAATACACACTTTTGTTGTCAGTATGAATTGTATTCATGCATAAATGAGTAAGCAAAATATCAAGTTATACCCTCCGTTATGAGAGTTCGTCATACTCCTTTCTACACATGGGTATCTGTGCTCATTAGCGAGTGAATGAAACTGTTATATGATTTTTTCGTATAAGGTTTGTTAGAATGCATGCTTTTCATTTATGCGCGTTATTTTATACTTTAACTATTCATCCATGAATGAATGAAGGTGATTAAAACTACCTGTCGGTTTGCATGAATTCCAGGCATGCCTTTTTCATTCATTCAATTTCGTTCATTAATGAATGAATGTATGTGTATGAATAAGCGTAATATACTAGCATATTTAGAGAGAGGCTAGTTCAGGAAGCACGGTTTTCAGTTATGCGTGAAATCGAACATTCATGAATGAACATAACAATGGCATCCTTCGAGTTACGCGAGTACAGGTAGGCGGTTTTCGTCTGTACGCAAGTTCTACCCATTCACAAGTGCAAAACAAAATCATCACTCGGTTTTTGCGAAATTCAAACAGTAATTTTTGAATTGTACAATAAACATTCATGAATCATTCAATGTAATATTAGACCACGTTGCGTGTACCGCAATTGCGCTTTATATCTGTTGCAGGAATGGCTCTCGTTCTTGTGCTATGAGTACAGTTCGCGTATTGACAAACAACGCCCATGCTCCAACTCTCGTAATTTGTGATACTTTTATGTTACGTTCAGAAATCAAAGAATGAGTGAATTGCACATTTAAATTCACTTGTGAATGAGAAACGTTAATTCGCAACTATTTTAACTCGAGATGTACTCTTATACTATGTCCGTTCATGGATACATTCATTAATGAATGGAAATTTCATAAATGAAGTGAAATATTGATATTTCGAGATCGCATAACTCGTTCGCAACTCCTTTATGCTAGCCTTGTTCATCAACAACGATGGAATTAAGACAGATATGATAATCCTTACACATGTTATTGTTAAAGCAAAGCGCATTTCCAAAAAAGAATATTTTCAGCGAACAGTTCTTGTTCTATACAAAGAACGCGTTCCTTGAAGTCTCGTAGCTCATATACCTTTATACTACGTTCATTTCTGCATGAATGTGCAGTACGGCAGTGGTACCGAAGTGAGACAGTTGCGAGATGGACATTTTTTGTCTGTAGGCGAATTGTTCTCGTTGATTCGCTCTTTAACGACGTAGTACAAATTTTTCTCTTGAGTGACGCGATTCTGAGGAACGCGTTCGTTTTTGTATTAACTGTCTCTGGGTACCACTTTGGCAATATGCAGACCCTTTCGATTTGTATGAGACGTATCTCATGGGCGCTTCCTTCATTATCCCACGATCGAGCACAGTGCTTTCATCGCTTCACGTTTCGCTGGAATTTCTTATTTCTTACTGTAATTTTTTATAGCGCTGTAATTTTGCAGATATTTTTGTCTCTTCGTTGTTGACGACACCAGACAACGCAGATATTGACACCTAATTTCAAACTGCATTTCGCTACGCGCCCTGTACCCCGTAGCATGATCAGGGTTCAGCTGATGTGGCATACAACAAGTCACCTTATTTATACATCTGTCGATTTTAAACTGATTTTAGATAAGCGTATTCCTAATTTTAATTTTAAGATTTTGTAATCTGAACGTCTCAGTGCGTCATTTCAAACCGTTTTATCAAGTTGGCGGTGACACTGCAGTTTCAATGATTACTGTAGAGAATGAGTATTCATTGCATATGCGATGTTTCATCTTCAATATATTTACGAACTCCTCTATGAAAATAAACTAACCCTAGGCTGGTCCCCGTCTATTATACGCACACACACACACACACAAAGTATGATTGAAGGTGTTTCTCTTGGTTAGGTCAAACTGCAGATAGTTGGTTTTAAATCCGGATATACGTTCTGTCTGTCTTTTCAGTGTATATCTGGTGGCAGACTCAGTATTCGACGCTATGGTTTCCATTCTTCTTGACGAAGAGCATTCTCAGATTCCTGTCGATCTCGTAGTAGATCCTAAACTCCCTGCAACTGAAGTATCCTCTTTTTACCTCAGATAGATATCTGAAGTGTATATGGTAAAATTGCATGAGTCTCTTTTGATCCGGCTCTTTCAAGTTACAGTTACAGGTGTTAAAGTTAGCTACTCAGTGTCAACAGTGCTTGCCCTAAGATAGGCTAATGTAGCTTGTCTGAAAATCGGTGGTTACTATAAAAATTACCATTTATTTACTTCTGTGTGTTAAGAAGGACTGAAGTGGTCATTTATATTAATACTTTGTTTATGTGATTCATCTTATGTTGTTAAACTACTAGGTTCTGTTTCACATAGGTTCTCTAGGCTGATTTCTAGGACGTTACTTCTCTCAGCTGCTTTGTCTGGGCTGTGCCCTTCATCGTCTACTAGCTGCACCTACAGCTAGCCTCACCCTAAAGTATACCTTTGAGACACAGCCCGAAGCCAAAAATTTAGCTCACTGATCGTGGTTTTCGCCATGAGTATGAAACTGATGTCTTGCTCTGCTTTATTTCACTGTGAAATTTTCGGCAAGACGCAACGTTTACATCGAAATAAAATAGAGACCTTATCATCGGCGTCTTTTTTGAGCTTATCGCTACAAATCAGTGCAATCCATCTTCAAGGGTAGTTTTACAAATTTATTGCAATACTCATGTTTCTTTGGCTTGTTTCCATGGTCGAATTTTTATAGATTCTTTAGTTATTGGTCGTTAAATTTAATATTCTCATCTATTACTTTTTTCGTTAGCATTATTTCATTAACTATAAACAATTTTCAGCTAGTTTACGAATTTTTCTTGCGGTTTTTGGAATCACAAGACTTCGATCCTTCGATTGGGAAAAAGTACATTGATCAGAAGTTTGTTTTACAGGTAATTTTCTTTTCTAAACTTTTTTTCTGAGTGGTATTCACGTGTATGGTTTGTCATTTCGTTTGATGTTTTACAGATGCTTGATTTGTTCGACACCGAGGATCCGAGAGAACGAGATTTTCTCAAAACTACCTTGCACAGAATTTATGGCAAGTTTCTGTTCCTGCGTGCGTACATTCGGAAGCAGATTAACAATATTTTCTACCGGTTCATCTACGAAACGGAACATCACAATGGGATTGCAGAGCTATTGGAAATTCTCGGAAGGTATAATTATTTCTTGTTGCGTCACAGGACAGTGGGTCATAATTAGGAACGTAGTTTTTGAAGATATTTATGGCCTGGACGTCCTATCGTTAATTGGCGAGGAAATAAATTAAATCAGTAATATTTGAATAACTAAAGGTAAAACTTCAATTTACTTGCCAGGAATAGATCAGAAGTAGAAATTTCAGTGCAAGCAGGTGATAAAACAATTATGTGAAAATATCGTTTTATTGGTCAATTCAGTTGAATTTATTATTAATGCATAATAAAAGCATTGAAACGTTCATGATTGCAGAAGTCAACCAAAAAATCACTAGAGTAAAAGCCGAAATATTATCTAATTAAAGTATTACATGTTGTGGTGAGCTTCCTAAAAGTCATGATGATGGGCCATGATCGTCTTCCAAAGTGATCGACGAAACGATGAAGCAAGAATTACAAAACGGTATCTACCAGAAACAGCCCTCATTTTTGCGTAGAGTATTCCACATTTTCACCTGTTGTAATGTGATTTAAATTGTAGGGAAGAGCAACAACATCCTTTGAATTGTCGGAAAATAAACAAATTTTATTATAAACAATAACATTGAGCCATTATAAATTCAATAATTATAATTATGCAGTTATATTAATTAATGATAATAATCTAACAAACTTGCGATCCAAAGCCAGTAGCAAAGTTGTTAATTTTAACCAGCGGTAAGTAAAAGAAACCTGTGTAAAGCCATTTATTCCGGCCTCTTTAAACGGAAAAGCCGTCCATGCTAATTCCTCAGCTATCTAGGTTTCTAAATACTTAAAGTTAATACACATGACTTTGTAATTTATTTGTGTAGGTTTCTGCCTGATTCTTTTTAATACTTAAAAAAAATTTGTACTGTTTAATCGAACTATTGTACTATGTGACATCTACGAAGTAAAAACATCGTTGAAAACGTTGGTTTCATGTTCGACCCAACAAATTAGTGCGGTTCTTGTGCCCGTGTACTGCAGTCATAAAATTCATGTAACGGTCCTCCGTTAAGGCGATCCCCTAGGCTGCTAGAAGCAGGCGGCGAATATACTATGACGTGTAAATCAGGAGCATTGGCAGGAAATGGCTATTCCTACCGAGGGTTTCAAAAACCATCTGTTTGCTAGTAAACCCATATTACCAGGGTTTAGCTTTTTACTACATGAGCCTACTGATCGAGGTATATCCTTTCTGTGGATGTTCAAGCAGATTTTCTTCGACCCAGCAAGTGGCCGCGGTTTTTTCGCCTATGCACTTCAGGTCTGTAAATGTAATGGAGGTAAGGAAGGAAAGTTTGTATTCATTCGAATGTCGGTTTTCCTGGCGCTTTCATGATGTAGCCATGTTTTACATGAAGTCATTGGTGGCGGCATTGATCTCCATTTTCATATCATCAGACCTCCGCTCGAGTGCCTTCTTTTAAAGGCTGAATCGATAGCGATTATGCGACAAACATGGTCGATATTCTCCTGTTTCGTTCTCATATTTTTTCAGAGTAGTATTCATTATCGACCTTAGCACGAAAAGGCGAGAGACCCTAACCGCGGCTCGAACCCTGGCCTCTCTGTTCTTCGTCCAGCTCCCTACCGATCGAGTAACCTCATTCAGAAGCAATTTGTTTAAATTTTTTGCTCGAGGGACACAGATGGCCCCGATGAGAATCGAACTTAGTTCCTCCGGAGTTTGAGTACCGAATGGACCTCTTAACATGCTGTGTCACTACCCCAAAATACCATAGAGCCGTCGCCTGCTTAAATACGCTCCCATGGACTACTCTAAATAAGGGTACGGCGCTATTATGCCTTGTGAATTCTGTGAAGTGACAAGCCGTGACAGATTTCGCAGTGTATAAAGGGTTTACTTAGAGAGAAATATTATTATTGTAGTTGCTAGCCGTTTAAATGAAGTCATTCAAGAGATTGCTGATGTAATGAAATAAACAAAATTGTGAAAGCCGTAGTCTAATCTAGTAGAAATTTTAAAAAAAGTCACGATCAGTTTCGGTGCTCTGGACCTGGCAGTTAAAATATCTGGTAGCTAAGTACCCTGTTGATCTAGCAGATTGTAGCTCAAGTCATTGCAGCAGGTTGGTTTTGCATCCATTCAGGTACTGTCGATAAATAAACTGCAGCCGTGCCTGATGAATTTCATGGACGTCTAGAAACAAGGTACAGCGCCGCGTAAATACGTGGCAATAACATGTATGCACACTGTGTCAAGACGTTCAAGTGACTTTTTGTATCGATCATTGCTACTTTTTAATCTTTAAAGTTGTTTGAGTCATTAATATGTTATAATTATATGTACTATTGCTATATATTTGTTGTACTATTTTATATTCTCTAAATGCTTCCACAGAATCTTACATTAGAATAAAATTACTGATAGCTAT
>UZAM01010831.1:5605-16958 GCA_900618415.1 Soboliphyme baturini | reverse complement strand
ATGGGAAACATTGTCTTCGGTGGACACGAGAGCGAAATTTGCAAGCAACATCGCACGACGGTTTGAACAGCTCCCAGCGATGACAACTGATGTTTAAACCGAGTGGCAGCTATTTAAGAGAGGCCTACTCAAGGCTGCCGCCGAATGCTGCGGATATAAACGGGTTGGCCTGCCGCCTAGCGGTCAGAAAAGAACTTCTGGTGAATACGCGAGGTAAAACCGGCAGTCAAAAAGAAGGCTGCCCTTAAGAAACGGCTTGGAAGCAGAGTGCCTTCTACTCGCATGCTGAGTAAAGCAAGGCTGATTTGTGGCAGAAGTTCGGTGAAGTGGTGGAGTTCAATTTCCAGATGATAAAACAAAGATATTCTGGCAGACCATCTACCCGTCCAAAAACGAAAGGAAAGATAGTTACTGAGTCATGAAGGATTGGACTGGACACCATCTGACCGAGGATAAGGATATATTTTGGCGACGGAGGGAGTACTTTGAGGAACTCATTAATGCCGAGCAACCGCAGGAAGACTCGCCTGTAGACCAACAGGGAACGGATATTGCTATTTCTGTAGATGAAATCATACAAGCTGTGAAAAGCCTGAAAAACTGAAAAGCTGCGGGAACTGATGAAATCCGTTCTGAGATGTTCAAGGCATTATGTGATCAAGGCATGTGCTTCCTAACACGTGTCTGTCAAACTGCCATGACTGCGGGAAAGACACCAGCGGACTAGAGAATGGGAGTTAGTGTACTCGTATTCAAGAAGGGAGACCACAAGGAATGCTCCAATCATAGGAGCATAACGTTATTGCGCCTCCCAAGTAATGTCTACGCAAAGGTGAAAGAATAGAGGTGCGGCGGAATAACTGAATCCAAGAGACAAGAGCAGTGTGACATCCGGCCCGGTCGAAGCACCTCTGACCATATATTTGCTCTGCAACAAATCGTTGAGAAATTGTAGGAGTACGCCCGTCCGGCGTACTTGTGTTTTATGGACCTACAAAAATCCTGTGATCGGATCCCACGCAACAGTCTGTGGTCATGCCTGTGAGTATAAGGGATAGATGGCCAGCTGCTAGGGGCCATCTAATCACTGTATTCTGATAGCAGGTGCTGCGTCACAGTCAATGGCTTTAAGTCGAAGCTTCTCAATGCTGGCACTGGTCTCCCCAAGGCTGCGTTATGTCCCCTCGCCTGTTCGTGCTGTACATGAATAGAATAGTCCGAAGCAGCCAAGGCGATCAGTATTGTTGTAGGAGATGTGAAGACGAGAAGGGTGCTGTTTGTAGACGGCCATGTTTTACTGGCATCTTCTGAAACTGGTCTACAGCGCTCTCTAGAAAGGTTCTCAGCTGAGTGAGAGATGGCAGGTGTGCGTGTGAACGCATGTAAAACGAAAAGTCTAGTGCTTTCTCGTTCTCCTGCCCGCTGCTCTCTTCAGACTAATGGACAGGCAGTGAAGCAGGTAGAAAAGTTCAAGTGACGCATTTACCGGTGATGGAAAATTTGAGGAAGAGTTCAACCGGCAAGTTGGAGTAGCTAGGTGTTCAAGTTGATCTTCATCTTCATTGTTACCTACGGTCATGAGTCGTGGTCCATAACTGAAGAACTTCAATTCCTGGTTCAAGTTGCCGAAGTGGGCTTTCTTAGACGAGTCGCTGGCCTTACGCGTCTCGACATGGTCCGGAATAGTGACATCCGAGAGACTTGGTGTGCAGCCGCTGCTTCTCCAGAACGAGAAGTCACAGCTGGATGGTTTTGGCATGCGATACGAATGACTCAAGATAGGAAGACGAAGAAATTATTTCTTTCCGAGCTGACCTGCAGAAGGCCCAGTGACGGCCAAGGTTAACCTGGTGCAAATATATGAAAGGAGTCAGCTTTAGAGTACAACTGTCCCCTGCCGAAGTTCAGACTCTGGCAAGGATCGGGAACGTTGGAAGCTCTGTCTGACGAGTCTGGCTCCGCGACTCAAAAGAAGAAACGGTTCTGGAAGATGAAGAAGATGACTCACGAACCCCACAAACACCATATCAGCCTTGAATGATTTATGTATGTGATAAGTCCAATATTTGACTGGCGGCTACAATCAAATACATAACCATTTACAGGTTTAAATAATTTCAGCGTCAGCGGTTAGCTACAATAGTTATGCAATGAAATGTATTCGCCACGAATACGGTCAAAAGAATATCCAGACATCAATTTTCAGAAAAGTACGACATTGTCCAATGTTCGCTGCCCACAACCGGCAATGACCATTGTGTTTAATCCAATATCTTGCTCATTCACTATAGTCTTTCAAGTTCTCTGCCACCCATAAGTGCTCGACTGTAAGATTCATCATACATTAAACCGCTTAGATTGTTTGCGACTAAATGTTTGTCTTTCAAACGCGGGTAAAACTAACAACCATTACTTTAACACACACTACTGTATACTGTTCTGAAACCAGAGCGGATGCGCAATTCCGCAATTCCCGATTATGTATTAAAATATTAAAGTTTGTCATAAGCTTCAATTTAAAAATACTACCATGATTCCGGAAAAAATCCTCTTGAGGATACAGAGAGAAACTGAAAAAAAGTATGCGGGTACGTTTATAACTGAATTTAGTACCCGACCGCTTCCTAGCAAAACTCCGTTCTGAATGAATACAACAGTAAAGTCAAATCGCCATTAGACTTACACAAAACTCCACTGCTGCGCAGCGAAAACCACCTTCTACAAACTACTATTGACAGCAATGTGCACGTGAACGAGCGACAAGGAACGCGTGTACTCTACAGTTTCACACAGATTCTCACAAGGCTTAATGCGGTAAAAGAAATAAATTAAATTAAAACGTCGAGACAGCTTCGTACATGCCTTTTTTTAAGGCAGGTAATTCATAACTTCTTCAAAATTGGATTTCATGGAGAATCATGACGCTATCCTTTTGCTTCTAGTTATCCAGGGGCGTGCAAACAGACCACGGCTGTATGTTATTTGAAAAAATGCACCACGTACCAATTTGTTAGCTAGACTCACCCCGCGCTCATAATGAACCATATTTATATTTCAGGAGTTGGTACTACTCATATTATTATCATCAGTCGTTGTCAATCCACTGGTCAATGATAACGTTTAAAACAATTCGCCACAGTTTGTGTTTTCTGCCATTTACATTCATTTGCGGGTCGTTTACTCTTTTTCACCCTGTCTATTGTTTGCCTGGTCCAGCGGTGGTTCTTTCTTCCTGCAACCTACCTTTTCCATTGTCACTTTAACTTCTCCACTGGGCAATAACACTCCCTGGCACCTGTTTTTGTTATTATCCAGTCATTTGTCATTCCAATTTTCTTTATCGTTTTCAACAGAAATCATTTCACGCTACGTTGCATGGTCTGAAGTTTATGAATAGCTTTCAGTCTTAGGATCGACGTTCCGCATCCACAGATTAGCGCAAGCATACACTAATCAAAAATTTTCCGTTCCAGGCACAATGGTGGTTTTCCGGAAGGAATATTTTCATTCTCTCACAAGTTTTGTACGCCATTTATATTCTTCCGCTGACTTCACAGACGACCTTCCGTTGCAGAGATGAGCTGTCTTAGAAAAACATAAATCTGCACCGGTTCAATCCTACATCCGTTGACTCTAACAGCTCGCAGGTTCACGTATTTGTTGAACTGACCTGAGTTTACTTCACATTCATATTCAGTCCTACTTTGATGCTGGCATCGTTCAACTATTGGATTCCTTGTTGGAGTTCTTCTGATGATTTTGGGAGGATCAGAAAATCGTCCACAAACCTCAAATGGCTTAATTACGCCAATCAATCTTCAGCCCCTGATTTTCCCAACGGAGTGTCTTGAAAACCTTCCAATAACTGTTGCGATGAAATGCATATCGAGCTTCTTTTCACTTTAAACTTCCTAGTGTTTTCGCGAAGCTTTATGCTATCTGACACATGCTTCTTGTAAGGCAATGAGGTAACTGTAACAGGTGTAAATTGACGAATGCCTTCTCAAAAGCGACGAACCTCAGGCAAGGACGAAGTTGATATTTTTTATTGCCAGTCTGAAATATTCGTTTTACCACCTTCTTTTTCCTAACATGTTCCCCTTAACAAGGGTCCGCTAACTGAAGCAAACTCCTCCACGTTTTCCGTCGTTGGTTAGACCTTAAGAGACTCCTCGTAGTTTCATATCATTCTCGACGACATCGCGCCATCTATTTTCGGTCTTCCTCTTCTTTTCGTTCTCATCAGTAACAGTGCTCGGGCCATATTTCCAACGTAGTCGATGGGTCTTCTTTTCACTTGACCGAACCAACCGAGCCTGCTTCCGATTCTTTCAGAATTTTAAAAATTTGTGCTACCCATAGAGTATCTCTTATGCAGCTGTTTTGGATGTAGTCCTTTCTGCTAACCCCGAATATCTATCTGAGCATTTGCATTTCTACCAAGTTCAGCTGTTGCTCATGTCTCTTCAGGGTAGCCAAACATTCCGCTCTTTACAAAAGCACCGGTCTTACTATCGTTCTGCACACCTTTCCTTTCAGTTTCATGGGCATCCTCTTGTCGCACAATACTCTGCTCACTTCTCTCCATTTGAGCCAAGCTTTTTCCGACCGATTTCTTCTCTCACTGTTGATTTCCACGTTTTCTCCCAGGATGGAACCATCGTAGCTGAATACTTGAGTTTGAGGCCGTAAACTCCCCGCTGCTTTCACTAGTTTGACGGCTTTCAATCTTTTTTCCCCACTGATATAGTCCGCAATATATTTTGACCTTGCTTTGCTGAGTCGAAGGCCGCCTTGATGATAAATTCAAAAATGAATAATAGTTATTGCATTCGAAACATTTTTGTACGTCGAATTACATTAAACGGAGCACCGCTCCTGCAACTATAGATGTCGGATTTTAGATATTTTTTATGACAGGTAATTGTCAACCCAGCAGCAAGACAGGTAATTATAACCATCCCTTCAAAGGTTACACGCCGAAAAGAAACAATTTATGGGTTGCTGCGAGAACTGGCAGGATATCCAAACGTTATGCAACTTCAGGTAAAAGGTAAACATCATTTTTCTTGACAATGTCATAGTGCATATTATGCATTATTTTAATCAGTCACTGCATCTGCAATGAAAATTAAACTTTGCAGGGCAAATAATGACCTAAACGACTAGAGTAGAAATGATCTGGTACAAACAACGTAAGGTTTCGAATGTCATTTACTGGGTGAAGAACAAAGGGACCAGAATGTGTGCAAAACAATAAAGTGGGACGAAACTGCTGAAAAACTTTTATGAATGATTCAGGAAACAGAGACAAAACTTTTTTCCTACGAGGCTTTGATGGCCAAGAAATTTTAAATAGTGAATTACAATGCTGATTAAATTTAAACTACAATACTCGCTCTGTTTTCACGGACGATGATACTGGCCGTTATAAGATGGGAAGGTATTGGAAGTTATTTTTAAAAAAAAGTTAAGGATCACCATTCTCAGAAAAGGGAGATGGCTAAAAGTATACTGAAACCGTCAAAAAAAAGTCTTATGAGAAACCAACTTCAACATTTAAATTGAAAAACTGGTCAAAAAAATTCAAGCAACAAATCCCTGTTCAATCTTGTTCGAGCAAAAATTGATCAGAGCACTGAGATTACGTTTCAAACTAGAACTAAGATTCATGTCAGTGAAGGCAGCCATGGAAGCTCGGCCGTAAAGTGATGCTGCAGTTCTGTAATTCATCCAGAATATATGCAGTTCGAAGTACAGCTAATTTTGACATTTACTCACCGACTAACAACTTGTTCGGGGAGAGGAGGATACGGCAGAGGAAAAGACTCCGGTGATGGTGACGGGTGATACCACACGAAACGCGTTTTCAGTACAATCCAACAAGACGCTCAACTAGATTTTCCATGGAATATACATAATCGAAAATATACAATAACCTACAAATAACGAACCTTCAAGGCATGAGTTCATTCATTTGAAAACGATATGAACAACCGTTTTGACGATTCACAGCGGCATGCCCGACCGTTGAGCAGGTCGGTTTTACGGAAAGTATATGAAGAACCCGCTCCTCAGACGAGATGCACGTGTAACTTTCAATGAATCCATCGCTCTGAGCAACAGACTAGAAGAGCTCCACAAACACGAAAAATCAAACCATAATCAGAAATGAAACAAACCAAACTAGGAATATAAAAAATTTGCAGCTTGTAAAATCAACCTAGATTTAGGATTAGTATTCTCGATTATATGCATATGTATATTGGTATATGCCGCACAAGTGTATGAAGTTCGAAACGTTTCTATACCTGTATATGTAGCGTAGATCGTTGTAAAATTTTGATATATATACAAATATATTCCTAGTTTGGTTTGTTTCATTTCTGATTATGGTTTGATTTTTCGTGTTTGTATATATATATGTCGAGGGTCTAGGTCAACTGTACCTATACATATATGTATGTGTAACCTAATCTCGGGTAGCCCTTGACGACGAAGACAAAATCAAGAACTTCCGTATTATGCCTTTAATGGTAGAGACTATTAAAGGAGTAGGTACAATTGACCTAGACCCTCGACTCAGAACCGTGCATACTGAAGCGTCGAAGCTGAACAATTATATGAAAAATTCAATGCTACACGGTGTTTGCCGAAAAATAGGCTACAAAGGGAAACGGAAACAACGAAAATACACGTTTCAAACATGTCATTTTGCCATTATTATACCAAGTATCATGACCAGTATCGCACCCTAAAGCAGCTGCTAGAAATGAAAGACCTCGACGAGGAACATGACCTCTGACGTCGCAACCAACATCCCTTAAATCATTGTGAAAAGCCAAATCATCTTAATTAATTTGGATAATTGGTCCTTGACCCTGATAACCCAAATGATAATGAGAACAATGACAACATACCAAATAAACGCTATAAACTGAGCAGCACATGAAGACCCGACGTCTTAACATTAATAAAGCAAAAGCGCATTTGAGTGACTAGTGCCAGGCACAGAATGCAATGATGAGTAGGTTACAAGGATGTAATCCACCATTTAGTGTTATTTTGAAATCCGGTATAAGGTAGTAATGTTATTTCGAGGTGAACAAGGTACAAGCTGAAAACGGTTGTTTAGAAATTCTGATTTTAGATGGAAACAAACAAAAAGTTGCCTGAAATTATTTAACGAGCTAATGGTGGTGTGAATGAATAGAAAAGAAAGCCATCCGTAGAAACAAAATTACAATCAGTGGGTGAGTTGTACAAGGGGCTAAACCTAAAACAGCAGATCTTCGGTTGTGTTCACAGACTTTTTCAAGGATTCTTAAGTGATTAATCTGACCAATAACTAAACTACCAAGTGAATCGTCCAATTGTTTGGGTTCGGCGTACGACGAAGGTAAAGCAACAGGGAACAGCGTTTAATTTCTTGTCTGAACTTGAAACTGATTAAAAAATTCTGGAATTTTACAGCACGCTTATTTAAGCTGGTGTGATTGCTCCCTCACATTCCTTTCGTGCATTCATAACATCTTGAGATTTATATTACTACCGCCATACTCTCGCGGAATGATTACTCTGCAGATTTCCTATATCATTTCGCTGCTATCTCACACGTGAAGGTTGTTCAACTATGCGGTATAAGCCACGAGCGCTTTAACAGAGCATTAGGCCTTGCCTTAGCAAACAACTGAGCCGATGCAAATAAACGTACGTGTTAAATGACGCAAAATGAAGCAGCCCTTAATCGATTGCTGAACAGCAACAAATCCTCTACTTTTTAGCGCTAAATCGACTATATTCAGAACAGCTGCATCTGTAAAGTTACTGACAAACAGTGTGTTGCCATGGAAAGTTGAAACTGCCTAAGATATATCCACCCGTAGTCAGGTGACAAATATCGGTGTCTGTTCATAGCGAATGGGAACAAACTCCGGATAAGGTCTAGAAAATTTTTCAAACTGCTCCCGTTTTTGTTCATATTTAAAGAATTTCAAAAAAGATTAAATGCTTTATTATTTAGTACAGTACTTTGCAATGTTTGTAGTTCAGCAGATGAAAGATGCAGTTCAAGCTGTTTGTCGCACTTAATGCGAACGTGGCTGCAGGTGAAGAGGAGAAAACGGAAGGAAGCTCGTAAACGAAAATCAGTATATGTGATTTCTTTACTCAGAACAGACAAAGAGTCGTTCGTTTTATCACAGCAAAAAATATTACTGAAATGGCTGAAACAAAACATTTTTTTAATTTTTCTTTCTGCCAACCACGAAATCAAAAGACCAATTAGCTTCACGATTTTCTTGCCAACCTTAAATTTCCTCCTAGGAGGAAGAAGATCGATGCAGGTTATGCAGGTTAGTCGCAAGGAACCATGGAATAAAATTACTGAACTCGGTGAAAAATACGCGTGGTAACAGATGGCACGCAATAGTACGGTCATCTTGTTTGAGAGCGGACTGTCATGTAATATCTGCGAAATTTCCTTGTATTTTATTGGCTGAATTTTTGACTCAGATGGTATAATACAAACAATCGAGTTAGATGATATAAATAGTGGCGTTAAAGTCGATCCTCTTACCAACATTATTTGATTTCAACAAGAATTTGTCATGATATTTAGTACGTGCCTTCTTCAGATTTAGCAGAGAATCAAAAGCCAGAGTACGGTCAAAATTTCATCGTTTGGTTTATGAGTGAAAATATAAACACAATAAAAAAACAATGACAAGTGGATCAATATAAGGCTAACCAGAGTCTAGTCTTAAATAATTGCTTTGATTTCTTTTTTGAGATCGGTCACACCGGACGAAATGACTAACTTTCGATTGCTTTCAGTCTGATGTCCTGGCTTGCACTATACCAAGCGATCGTCTTCGAACAGTTAAACTTCCCGGGATGGTTTGCACATCAGATCAAACTGATCCTTTTTTCTTACGTCGCTGTCCCCCCGACTTAACTGTCTCAGGATGATCAAGGTGTTCACAGCTTAAGTCATGCAAATCGAGGATGTTTTCATCTTACATTGGATGTAGTCAAGTTTCTTTCAAGTGAATGATTCGAGTTTCGCTAAAGCTCATCATTGTGAGAAGTGCCTTAAGCTCATTAAACCTCAGCAGGATATGGCTGCAATTGTTGAAAGTTATTGTTAAAAAGGGCAGGCTTGTTCCTGTTGCAAAAGTTTGTCATCACCACTCCTGGTCTTCCGAATGCTGCCACAGTTTATGAAACAGCAGGAGTTCCACGGATCGGTACGTGATGCAGCCACATGAGCATGTCTTTGCACGTATTAGTGTCAGTATCATTGGGAGCAAGTTACGGGCGACGGTGGCTGAATTGTACTGCAGACTTCGTCACAACCCTAAGCATTCTTCCTTTCTCATTTGGTTAAAGACAGCAACGGTAACAATGAAATTGACCAGTCTTCCTTGATCGTTGCTGAATAACTCTGATTTGCGTTGTATATATGCTTACCAGCGGCCGGCTTTCGGAATACTAGAATAAAATGACTTTTTTGTGGCCTGATGTGGTAACACGACGAACTCTGCCCGGCTGCACGATGCTGTCACGTTATCGGTGCTTGTTTGTGCTCTTTTAATCATGCAACGTTGCAGCAATTGCTAATGTCAAACCCGCTGCATATTTTTGATCAATGAATGTTTACAGAATGATAAAAGATCGCCAAACCGGAGCCCGGTGCGCTGTGGTAATCTTTTCACTGTACAAGTGATTCGGTTCTGCGTTGCTGTAATCGTTCAAAGTCAAGACTCTAGAATCTGCTGTCACACGTAATTAACTTGATGTTAACTTAACGTTCGGAGATATCGTGATTATAGTATAAAATATGGTATTGTATTATTACGGAAATATTGCACGTTTTCATTTATATATTTTTATTTTCCGACCATTTCTTTTGGTTACCGTGTTGACAAACCGCGGCTGCTCAGCCGGTAAATCGTCGGACTCAGAGCCGAGAGGTTCCGCGTTTCAGCTCTAATCGGCGTCATTCGTTTGCCTTCCTTCCGAGGTTGGTAAACGAGTATCACTGTGCGGAAATGAAACAAGATACAACTAGCCGTACTTGCACGTATGAAATAAAAGAATAGAAAGGTTTGTAACTTTTGGAATTTCAGTCTTCCTTACACTTTAATATGAAAACATTCTGGCGTTTTTCTTTTCTTGAAATTATCGGTTGGGCGCTGATTTGCAGTTCCATTTCATCAGCCGGGAATGCCTTATTTTTAAAGGCAGAGTCGGCAACAGCGATGAGACAAATGTATTGTTCAATGTCCTATTTCTTTGCCAAAGAGTCATATTCTTTCATAAACCTCTGAAGGAAGAAAGACGAAAAACCTCAACTAGGGTGACTCAATGCTCAGTCTGACTTTCTACTGATTGAGCAGCCACAGTCTGAAGAAACATGTGATAAATATCGTGGTAAATAAGAAAATTCCCTGATATGAGAAACATTCTTGTCTCTTACTATCGAACCCCAAAACTCCGCAGTTTTAAGTGAACATCCAGTTATTTTGCCACCATGTCGCTTAAATTTCAATTTAGATGCTGCCGAAGACGCTTTAGAAAAAAGGCACTCCTTCCTGAGGAAATGGCAATGGAGATCCAAGCCCCAGTGTTAACTTCATGAAAAGAATTGCCAGAAATGCTTCCATCATAAAAGTATAAGGAAGACGCAATTCTAGCAGTACCAGATTGTCTTTTCCACTCCCTCTGGATATGCCTTGCTCAAAAGAGGGAATGCGTTCGCACTGCAGTCATCTGCATGAAACCTGAAGAATGCGCATGGAAATTCCTGACCGAAGCAGACGGTTCAAAAATGTGATAATAGCGGGGTGATGTCTGATGGGCAACAAATCAGTCGGTAGAGCATCAGACTCAAAACCCAGAGGTCACGGGTTCGAACCCTGATAGGGTCATTCGCCTATCTTCCTCCTGAGGTTGATAAATGAGTACCATTCTCTCGGAAACAAAGGGTACTACATACTGTGCTTGTCATGTAGCTGCTATCGCTATGCCTTTAAAACTGGATACTCCTGGCTGAAGGAATGGAAATGGTTCATCAAAAAAGATGCCAGTAATGGTCGTATCATAAAAGTGTAACAAAGGCAGACGTTCCAAAGGACACAAAGCTGCTTTTTTTCCTTTTCTTTTCTGAACATATGTGGAAAGCAAAAGAGAAACAAATCCTTCCGCTGCCTGCTGATTCGGGACCCAAGAAGTAGTGACCATTATTTTTGCCTGAACGCAAGATATGTAGTTAATTCCTCATGACTCTGCGCGGAAGATGCCTTTTGTTATCGTCATTCCAACGCTCAGCTTTTGCTTTTCAAATTACTGC
>UZAM01010827.1:6759-16971 GCA_900618415.1 Soboliphyme baturini | reverse complement strand
CCGTTCCACTTTTCAACGTCTACTCCGACGTGCGCATTAAAATCGCCCATCAATATGAGGGACTCTGTTTGCTCCACCTGCCTTTAGCTTTATTTCAGATTGGCCATAAAATACCTATTACTATGTTTAGGCCTTTGCACCATATATTTGTGGTTCATTTCCTATATTTGTTTTTATGTTTTTTAGGTTTGGTTGCATTCTCATTGCCCAGTTTTCAACTTTGCAGAAATTGTTTTGGAAGACATTGTCTCTGATGCTGAAAGCGGATCTTTTGGTGTGAATTTTTATGACAGAAATTTGTCATCTGGAATCCATTTCTGTTGTCAAGATGTGAATAAAGTATCGAGTACATTACTTGGCTTGCATCGCTCTGTATATTCTGCTTATAGGGTACCTTAGATCGCAAGGCATTCGCTTCTAGTTCCGACGATCATGTAGAAAACGGTATGGTCGCATCTTTGTTTTTTTGTACAATGTTGAAATATAAATAATGTTCTAAACTCCAGAACGTAACGGCAACTGACGTACTGACCTTGTGACCCTGTGACCGACTTATCTCTATACTATTTACCGATTGGCCTAGTGACCAACAGACGTAATAACCTAGTAACCTACAGAACTTATTGCAAAGTGGCATAGCGACTTACTGACCTATTTTAACTAATGTGACAATGAAATAGTAACATAATGATTCAGTGAATTAGTGAGATTAAGATGTGGTATACTCATGTCCGTATTAATTACTGACATGGGCAAGTGTTGTCTTACTGGTGTATTAACCTGGCTACGTTGATGTCTGGTCACCTTGTGACGCACTATCTTAGTAAAGCGCTAGCTTTCTCATATCCTGTCCCAGTGACCTTACTCAGCCGAGTGACCTGCTGTTTCGTATCATGACATACCTACTCACCTAGTGAGGCGGTAACTTTGAGTCGTGCTAACCCAGTTACCAACTGAACTACTGACTCAGTTGTCTAAGGAAATTGCAACCTACTAACTTAGTTAAGTCCTAGCCTGCTTCGGATGTTACGATATGCTGAATTAGTGACCTAGTCATCTCCTGGTACACTACCTGACGACTTTAGTGGAATACTGATCACCAGGATTAGTTATTGAATGATTTAATGTCTTACTGAATTAGTGATCGGATCACCCGCGGGCCTACTGAACTGCTGGTTTAGTCACTCAGTGAGCTAATGATCTACGGACTTACTGCCTACTGAAGAAGCGGTTTATGACATAGTCACATGCTGACCAAGTATAATGACACAGCGAATTAGAGACATAGTGATCTACTGACCCAGAAAGTTTATGGCCCATGGAGGTCGTAAAAGATTCTGGTTCTACTGACTGGAACTAGAGCTAGACATTGTGACGTAATGAGCTGCTTACTTGATGACATAATAAGTCTTAAATGGCGTACTGGCATAACTACTGACGTGAAATAGCCACTTCTTGACATACTGATCATACACCGTGACTCTCCGACATGTGGAATTATGGATGTAGTGATTTACTCACCCTGTTCAGGGAATGAGCAGTATGGTTAGTGGTTTAGTGAAATTGTGTCACACTATCGTTGTAATATGCTAGCATCGTGACGTAGTTCAGTTTTGACCTTCTAAAACAGTAGTTAGATTACGTAATGACCTAGCGACTTACTGAAGTAATCATCTACTGACATTATGACCCAGAGGTCTAGTGACCTAGAGACGGTATGGAGTAGTGATGTCGCGCTACTTTTTGAACTGCTGACCTTGTGGCCTAGTAATCAACGGAACTTGTAACTTGTGACTTATTGAACTTATGTTACATACAAACAATTACCCAGACACCTAACGACATGCAGAATTACTAAATCAGGAAACTACGATACGGAATCATGACCTGATATTGGTTATGAACGGGAGACCCTCGCAGTATCTACCATGTGCAATTCAGGTTCAAGAATCCTAGTTTCACCTAGCCAATAAACATGCCGCTTTAGGCTTCGATAACCTTGTTACTGTGATCTGATAGTGTTCAGATACGAGGATTCGTGCAGGTAGCCTTGCAGCGTGGGTTCATGGTGACTGGTGTTCCTGCCCCTTTGTTATTCTTACGTATTCCTCTGACAATGTACCATATATTCCGCTAAGGTGGGTTATTCCATTCTTGTCCGATTACTCAAGCTTTTTAACAAATATGTACATTGCCCCCCGTGCGCCTCCGATGATCTGCATTGGTTTGTCGAAATTTTAAGTGTTAGTGTTAGCTTTGCGGGTGATTTGAGTAGCTTCCTGTTCATTGTAGCTGACAATTTCAATAAAAATAACAAAGCACTAATTATGTAACTGGATGTGACTGACGTCGCCGATTTCGCAACTCTGTGTTTATGAAATTGATAGCCGCATACGGCGTCAAACAACGCGATCCTTTTGCAGACTCTGATCATTGCGTCATCAGCCTTATTCTGAAAACCTGCAGCATACTAAGTCATCACTGTTCCTGCACGAAATCTCTCCACCTTAGTCTACTTTTGTTACGCTTACCTAAATTTTAAGAGATGCTGAATATTTTGCCTGTTTGGTTGCTTTATCTTTATGGGCGCTTTTTAAATGAACAGATAGAGACTACTACTGTATCAAATTCGTAAGCAAACCCGTTGCCCTTTGATACACATTCTGGTTAGCGGAAAATTCTTGACTCCTGCCGTAACTCTGCCTTCGTTGCTTTAGTTCTAAAGCTTGCGATCCCGGTGACTTAGCCCGTACAAATTCCTTCGAAAAGAATTGCGTAGAATCGATTAACTTCAGCGCAAAGTCTTGCATCAGCAGAATAACAAAGAAATGGTGGACGCCGGTACGTCTGTAGAATGGTTACAAATCATTTCGCAATCGACCACCTAGAGACCTTGATTTACTTAGTAGATGCTTCTTTCGAGTCCGTTTCCTCGGAAGATCTGCGATGTTAGTGTGCCACCTTTTATCCACGACCCGAGGCTCCTGCTATTTTCAGCACGTCAGAAGTTATATGCTGTTTTTCCTACCTGGGAGCAAACTATCCGGCTACACTTGACGGTTACAATGCTAGGGTTTGGGTTCTCTGCAAGAAGAAAATCAGCGATGTTTTCAACCACATTGACAACGTTTGCACGTGTGAATTAGTTACTGATGATTATTGTCGATCCAGTGGACAGACTCCAATACCAAAGACGTGAATAGCACCTAAGCCTGAAGTCTCTCGACCGATCGCTGTCCCTTCCGTTCTTCTCAGTGCTTTGGAAACACAGGTTCGGCCATTACTTCAGAAACAACTTGAGGGTGTGAAAGACAATTGGCAATTCGCATTTACGTGTGACAGGTCACCACGGATGCCACAGCAGTCTTCTTAGAGCTCTCGTCAGTTTTTAACTTCGTAACACGAAGTGCGGTTTCCAGCCATTTGCGAAAAACGGATGTTAGGAATAAATTACTGCAGGAGTTGGCGAATTCTTTCTCAAACTGGGATCAGTATGTTGCTTTAGATAAACATCGTTTACCGACTGCTCAGAACAGCTTGTTCCTCCTTAAGGATTCCGTTCTATAGCTACTGTTTTTCAGTTTTTACCTGACTGCGCATAATTCTGCCAGCCCAGTCTCATATGTGAAGTATAGAGATGACATGGTTCTAATGTCTACATTCATCAAAAGAATGAATGCCCAGTTTGTTTAAGATTTAATTCGCATTAAATTGGGTCGATCTCTAGATGAGAAACAACATTCTAATATTATGCCTATTAGATAATACCCAGCTGACCTGTCATTTGAGGGGCATTAGGTTGCACTACCTGCTCTTCATGATCGATCACCTTGTCACACTGGAGGGCGAGCCTTTACCGTCAAATTACATCGTGCGGTACTTGGGAATCCTGCTGAACAGTAAGTTGAACTGGGCTGATCACGTTCTCTTGGCATTCTTAAAAGTGTGCATGGGATCGTGTTATATCCTTCGACTGGTGAAGCTTCCTCTCTGCCCATCTAGAGAGTTAGTCCTTATATTTGTGTTCGGGTTGCCTGGTACCATCGTCTCTATCGCCGACCTCGTAAATTTTGCTTACTTGCTGACTAAATCCTAGTAGCAACTGAGAAGAGCGATGATCAGGAAGATGATGATGATGATGGCACGCATCAATGGAACCGGCATCGAGGAAATAACTGATCGATTTGCAACAACAACGATCAGTGGAGCCTCTCATCTCGGTCAGTCGTTGCTTGCTGGCCTTAACAATTCATCGAATGTGATCTTCATACAATCGACTTCCAAGCATCGGGTAACTATCGATCTTCATAGAGCTATCCCGTTCTGTTCACAACTCTCTCGACTGTCGATCTTACCGAGAGTTCTGCAGGCTGACGAGGAAAACCGGGGCTTGTAAATTTCTTCAGTACCAGGAACTGATTGCGGCAAAGTGTCGCTATATGTGTATATTTGTTTGTGCTTTTACTTTACCATTCCATTTCTGTTCGCAATCGAGATAGGGCTGTTCTGTGCTGAAGGCTGCTGTGGTGCAGAAATATACTTGATTGACTGATAAGCCGATGTTTCACATATTGCGTCGGCCCACATATGTGGCTGTTGTTCTTCGTGTAAGTCACGCTTTGCTATTCATCGACTTCTTGTACGCCGCTGTTTGCTGCATACTGATTGTTAAACAGCGATGCTAGTGTTTCTGTGGCGATCTTGAACGTTGATCTGGCGTGAATGTACCGGCGCAGTAACTCGTAAAATTTCTTCAAATAACTCGATCTGTCTAGGGTGTGGAAACGCCATTACGGAATGGAGGTGCGGCATTGTCGTTCCAGCTGAGGAAGGGTGCGACACCTCGTAGTTTATGACTCCATGCTCATTAATTTGTCATCATCACGTGCATCGGATGTCGCATCGATGAAAGGATTACCATGAAGAAATGGTCAAAATCTGAAAGCCAATTGGGAAAGTGATGCGCACTAAACTAATTAGTGGACCCCTTCAAAGATAATTTGAACCCTTCACATACATAGAGGTATTGTGTTCACGACTTGTTTATGAGACGGTGAGAAGAATAAAGTGGGTGTAATGGAGTCATACAAGATTGTCACGTAATGCTTAGTATGCAAACAACAGAAATCACGGTAATATGAAAGGATGAGAAAGATTTTTGAATATAAGTTTTAGTTGAGTGTTTGTTGCATGCGTTTTTCATAAAACTTGCGATTTTCAATCCCTTAGACGCCCTTATTATAGGATGCGAGTTGTGGCGCGTGAATTCAGCTGAAGTTCGAAAATGCGACGACCCGTTTTGGCAGCCATCACTGTTTTGGTGGAGGGTAAGCAGCATCATTATCATAGGCCAACCTCAACATTCGTTTCATGTGCAGGATAGGAACAAAAATATAAATGCCTGAATCAGGGGGGAAAGAGAGCTGATTTTTGTCTTAACTGCTCTATCTGCTCTGAAGACATTTATAGACTTCATAAAGATCAGCTATCGATGGAATCAGTATGCAGTTGGTAGATTACTTCATAACCCTTGTTGCTGTTGTTGCTGTGTCTTCGTCATCAAATTTTAGTCTAGTTTAAACAGCGAAGTGGTCCGGATTTATGACGTCTGACCTTTAGAAATGGTATCAACGTTCATATTAAGACAAATTTTCGTGACTTCAGGTCTGTTTGAAGGGTATACGCTGGCCATAAAACCTCATCAAATATTATTTCAAGATGAAATATTCTTGTCTCTGTCTATTCAGTTCAAAACAGTGTTAATAAATAAAAGTACGTAATTTTACAGCAGCACTGCAGAACAATCGCGAATATCTTAACCTTAAAACTATGTTAGATTCCGGTATAGCAGAACTCAATATGTTAATTCGTTTTACTGAGTAATGAGAAGAAAAGAAATTATAAACGGTTATTTAAAAAATTTTATATGCATGCAGATAATCATTACTAAACTTTAGCATTTGGTCGAAAAGTCCAACATTTTCAATTGTATCATAATTTTAGTAGTCCCATTAAGAATGAAATTTTGATACCATTTCACTGCAGAAAAATATTTTGTGGGACATCCGTAGCAGTGAACAAATACGCCCGAACTTTTATAAAGGTCTCTACAGCTTCTAAGAGCGGAATTTTCTCGTTAGTAACGGAACAGCAGCAGTTTCATTGTCATTCACTTTCAAATGTCATGTCTGCATTACTTAAAGATTCCTGTACATTTGCAGCAATTTTCTGATTCGTTAACTCATTCGCTGTCAATAAATTATCATCTGTATCTATGTGATCTTCATAATTAAGTATCTGTAATTCCCGTGCTGACAAGTATGGAGTTCCGCATTTCTCCGCCGCATATTACACTTCCATTTAGTTTTCTCTGTTATGACTGCCTGTTTTTATAGATGACTACGTTGAAGAATCGTGGCCTTCTTGTTTAATTTGATCGGTTCCTTTACGAACAGTCGTGCCACAATGATGATATCGCATATTTCTCTAAAATCTATCTTTTCATTACTATTCATTCATACTAATTTTAGCCGAAACCTTTTGATAAGTTGACTCCTGTAATGTATTGAGAACGGACGTATGATTTTAAATTTGAATATTCCATGACTGTTGTATTAGAGGTAAAAATGCGAATTTAAATTTCATGTTAGATTATATTCTGAGTAATTATTAATTACTAGTTTTGCTTGTTTTTTTTTCATTTGAGAATCCAAGTATTCTAGCCATCGTTAAGTAATCATTGTTTCATCGAGGCAAGTTTGCTTGCGTGATTATCGCAAGGAAGTGATTGAGAATTCTTATAACATCGTAGATTTACGTATCTTCCAATTATCAGTGGTTTTACTTTTTCAGCACCAGAAACGTTCCAGAATAAATGGCAGTTAAACGTTGTTTCGATGTCTTTCCTTTTCTGCATCGATGTCCCTTAACGAGGAGTCAGCGATGTGAAGCCAAGTAATGGAACATCCCGGTCTCATCAGAATTAAAAATATAACTGATTTCTCTCTCTTTGACGTTACTATGCCGATTAACTTTGCAAAGCCCCTGAATTTCTCAGTAAGCTTCTCCTAGTTGTCATCGCAGCTGTTTTACAAGCGCTAGTTTTTTTTTGAAAATGTCCGCTTTGGGCATCACTTTGTCTAATAGTTTTAGTCACTGTGTACCATTCGCCATCTTGTTGTGCTATCTTTTCGATCTTCTAGAAGTTTAGCCTAACTTACGGTACTTTGTGGTAACTGTCGGTGTGAAAGGATGGCAGTGGGGATATGTCTCGAATGAGGCGGCGTTTGTCGAACAGCAAGAAGTCGATCTCGTTGTTCCATTATGCGCCATCTCTGTTCATCTTCGACCGGTCTATGCTTCATAAAATAAGCCATCCATGACCTTTCCTCCATCAGATGGTTAAATATTTCTTTGCTCTCCAGTATTCTTAGTTCTACTTGCAAATGGCAACAGGAGTACGGGTTCGTTTGCCGCATGGGAACCTTTCACCTGTGATTCTTAGGAGATTCTCTTCAGTCGAATACTGACCTCCACAGTAGAACAGGTCCAGAGACGTTCACGGAAACGAATCCCATTTCCTCATTTTACGATAGCATGTAGAGTTTTATCACCCGTCTGCAGGGCTGGCGGTGGTCTGAGTAATCTTTTGCAGACGGGTCTGTTTATTCCGTTTGGTTTTTATCAGTTCTTTCTTGTATCCTTTGAAGAACTGACCGCAAGACAGCGGTGATACTGACGGGGGCATGAGACTGTCATTGGGCAGTAAGAGCTTTCTTCTGCCGATCGAACTTATCCAGCTGTAACTTAGATACTCCCGGATGGTCGGAACGCTGCCTGTTACTGACTGCTTATTTATTTCAGTTAACTTCCGTATCTTTGTTTGACTCTATTGACTTCATTTTACGTTAGCATAATTACTGCACTGAATCACGAATCCGTATAAAACCGGTTCCTCGGTTGCACAAGGGATTTTTTATTACAGTATTACTAATGATCTAAATCTACATTAGTACAAAGTTTGATTCTAGCCTTCTAAATATTATCATTATACTGAAAAATGGTATTTAATTTATTTTTACATCCTGTCATCAGACCTTAAGCAGGATATTACTTTCCCAACCTCGAATCAACTTCCATCTTTTAATTTCATCTTCCCATTGTTTTCAGGTGGAAGGATTGTTTGAGGTTGTGTTTTGAAAGCTTCACATTTAATGGAATTACAGATCTATCGCTAAGATTTGTTTTGTAAATTTTCATTATTCGTCACCAACGGATGAGTTGACAAAATTGCTACTCCTACTAGCTAACCATTCTTTGAAGAGAAAATTTTTGTTCTCCTGAGCAATTGGCTGAGATGATTAAAAATTTTATGACCTACGAGTGGTTAAAATAGTGTGATTTTGTATCAGTATTGAAATGAAATGTTCCTCAGTGCAAGCGCGTATGAACGAGTGCAGTTTAGGCACTTGACGAAAATCAGCGGAAACGTTTGGCAAGAAACTTGGCATCTTTCCTAAATTGTGTTTCGAAGTCGACAGAAGAGCACTTCATGCTTGTTTTGAGCCAGATCGACGTGGATTTTTGTCGGACATTGCGAGTGTTGCTGTCGGATTTCGAGTGAACAGTTGTCAAAAAGTATGTATTTTACTATGTAATAAATTTTTGACGTTCAGCTGAAGTCCTACTATTTACAGCCGTGACGACTTTCTACTTCTGATTCCATCTGTTAAGAAGCTCCTTGTTTTCAAAAGGCTGATATTCTATTAGAAAGGCCATAGCAAAGTGATACCTTGACCCCGTTAGTGGCTGATTTAATTGCTGCGTAAGAGGTTATTTCAAAATTTAATTTTTTTTAATTCACGGATCATGTTTAGCAGTGTTGCTGCTTATATTGAATGACTCCATCTTAGTGAATTGACCTGTTTCTTATCTCAGGCTAGTGTCGACTACTTGACAGCGATGAATGTCAAAAGGCTTGTTATATTCTCCACCATGAATTAAAGCCATTAATTCAGTGTAGCTCTACATTGTAGTCTTTTTCAAAGAGATGAAACGAATGAAGAAGTAGAGCCAGACTGACTTATTCTTTTCTTGTTGCTTAGATCTTTCACATGCATATACAATTTGCAGATTTTTAACCTTGCTATCATTTGCAGTCACTTTGCCTTTGACTTGGACTTAGACCTGCCATTAGATTTTGGCTTAAACTTGGTCATAAACCTTGCCTTAAGTTGGCCTTAGACATGGCATTATGCGTGGCCTTGTACTTGAAGCTACGTTGGCCATAGCCTTGGCTTTAACTTGCTATTAGATTAGGCCTTAGACTTCACCTCAAATTTGGTTGAAATTAAACTTGGCCTTAGAATTGCCAATTAAATACTCCTTAGACGAAGCTTCAAACGTGACCACAGACTTAGCTTTGAACGAAGCCTTAAACTTTAAATTAACTTGGATTTAGCTTTGACTTTAGACTAGGCTTTAGTCATATTCTAAGACTTGTCCTCACACTTTGCTGCAGACATAGACTTAAACGTTGTCTTAACTTGGCCTTGGGCTTGACCTTATCTTGATCTTGGTGTTGGTCTTAAACTTGTCTTTGACTTTACTTTATACTTGGCACTAAATTAAACCGTTGACATTGCCTTTGACTTAACCTTAAACTGCGCCTTAGACTTGACTTTAGACATAATCGTCAATTTTCCTTAACTTTGCTTTATGCTTGCTGTCAGACATTGCCTTAAACTTGGCCTTAGCATTGCTTTAGACTTTCCTTAGTCGTGGCCTTAGGCGCGTGGAATCTAGCCCTTAAAATGATTTTAGTCTTGGCCTCAGACTATGCCTTATACTTGGCCTTAGCCTGACCTTAGATTTGGTCCTAGAATTTGCCTCAGGCTTAACCTTAACTAGAACTTCTGCTTAATCTAGCCTTAGACTTGATCTCGGGTATGGCCATAGACGTGGCCTTAAACTTTGTCTGTACTCGCCCCTATGTATATATGTATGTATATCTGGTCTGTTGGCCGGGGAAACCGCTTTCAGATGGAAACCAGGAGAACTTAGCAAATTCTGTCTCGAATGCTTGTGATGGTGCTGTAATTTACTTGCCGATATTTATCATCATCGTGATGAATGCTACCATCTCACCCAAATTTCTTTTGTCTGCGTTCATGTACGACGTTAATATATCCTCTCTGATCCAGTTGGCATTAT